>WEIT01005621.1:35476-48304 GCA_013389985.1 Dryoscopus gambensis
TCCTTAGCTTAAATAATGACACTGCATGATTTTTTATTTTTTTAAGCTATTCCTTCCTTATTGGCTACAAAGAATGCACTTTAGATAAATCATTGAATTTCAGAGTGCTATTACCCAATCAGAATCCATACAGGTACTCACGCACATACAGAATAGGTGCACCCATGCATATACACACGTGTGAAAAACCTGTTGGGTTGGAAGAGTAGGAACAAGAGTCTTTCTCTAAGAGCAATTTTCTGAACAGAGGCTAAATTTGGAGCTCGAGTGTAATAGTAGTAGTGCTACGTAGCATGTTCCTATCAAGCTTCAGTGATTAGATTCATTGGGAAAAACAGTTCTTGAGGCTGAAACCAGCCCTGTGAGTAGCAATAAGTTATGAGTGCTTCACTGTCATTGGTCAGGTCCCTAATCTGAGATTCTTCAGAAGGGCTTTAATGTATACACTGCTAATGTACACTCAGGAGGACCAAAGTTCATCTCCTGTCTATGTGATCAGTGTGCATAAAATAGCATAGTAACCTTTTTTTGATACAAGCAAATAGTATCTTTTATATCAGACATAAGTGGTTTATGGTGATAATTTCACTTTGAGATATGGAAGCTGACTGCTATCCTTCCAGGTTAAACGTATTTCCCTAGGCCTGAAATGCAGATGTGATGAATGCTATTGATATTTTGGCCTGAAAATACCAAAATTATTTGACAGCTGTACAGAAGAGAATGTAGATGTGATGAACTATCTTATTTATATAGTGCAGATTCAGATGAAATTTGCAGAAGAAAAAACACAGAAGTCTGGGTTTTATACTTTTGTATACAGAAATAATGTAAAATGGAATTTAGAAGAATTTTGCTTCTGCATTACTCAGTTATTTTATAATGCAGATGTTTGAAGTATCTGTCTCATAATAGTTAGATTTTTGCAATTCATGGTGTATACATATTAACACCTCTTTTTTCAATAGACTGCAAGTGGGAAAATATTACAGTTTCCCTTGTCAAAAATGGATCTGAAGAGGGAGCTCGTGAGTGGTGGGTTTTGAATCAGCTTGGAAAAAGACAAAAAACGCCTCAGGAGAGTCTTGAACTCTTCATATTCAGTGATAAAGTCAGTCCACCGAGCCTTGGATTCTTGGCTGGTTATGGGTAAGGAGAAATCTTTACATAAAATTAAATAAAGTACATAAGATAGAAGTAGAGATGACTTTATTCGCTGATTTGGGGGAGGGGTATTTCTTTTTTGTTGTTGTAGTGTTTGAACATTACAACATTTTGAAAAGGGGTTTTGTGAGATTTTCAACTCCATGTCTATTAATATTATCCATAGAAGGATTAATATTTGCAAGGTTAGTATTACCCCTGACAACTGCTCTCCAGTGGGAATAAAAACAGAAGCATCCTTCACACCAATTGCCTACTGAAGTGAAATAATTCAAAATATGTTAGTTTAGCTGCAGGTCATGTTCTGCCCAAACTCTGCCTGGTTTTGGTGACCTTCCCAATCTTGTAGCCAGGACCCTGGATGTGAAACAATTATGAAATACATCTCCACAGACAGAGGAAGGCAGGAGACTAAGCTTTCCCAGGAGATACACACTTCTGGTAGCATTTTGGAGAAGTCCTCATAGAAGGATTATCAGGGGGAACAGGTAAATGTTAGTTTGTCACCAGTTACATACACCTTAATAAAAAATATTAGATATGAAACCTGGCAGATTATTCGCCTTTAGCAGCCACCTGCTGTCAGATTTCCAGTTGTGACTTCCAAGCTGTAGCAGGCAGGACATGCAACCATCAGCAACTGAGGTTAAACAATTTAAGTCAGCAGCCTCAGTTGTTTATGACAAATTTGTGTGGTGTTCAAAGAGATCTTACTTTCTTTCATCCTGCAGCACAGCAGAATCAAGATCCTAACTAGAAATTAATGTTCACCCAGCTGACAGACCACAGTTAGCCATGTAGATGAGCTTCCTCACACTTGGCTGCCCTTTTATAAGGCACAATTCAAACTCTTCCTTTCTTTCTTTTCAGCATTATGGGACTATATGCCTCAGTTGTCCTGGTGATAGGGAAGTTTGTCCGTGAATTTTTCAGTGGGATCTCTCACTCCATCATGTTTGAGGAGCTACCCAATGTAGACCGAATCCTGAAGCTATGTACTGACATTTTCCTAGTGCGAGAGACTGGAGAACTGGAACTAGAAGAAGACCTGTACGCCAAGCTAATATTCCTGTATCGCTCACCAGAGACCATGATCAAGTGGACTAGGGAAAAAACTAATTGATCTCTTTGGTGTCACACTGCAAATCAAGTTGGTTTAATCTGAATTTTAAAAGAGAAAGAAAAAAAGCACAATATTCTCTTAAGAGCTAAGCCTTTTATAGTTGGGTAGCAACGATTTTTCACTGAAGGAATCCTGGAAGCTACGGCCTTAGGAATCCATGCTGCCTTTCAAATTAAGGATCAACAGTGAAGAAGGTTGAATGATTTTTTATTTTTAATGTGCCACTCCTCTACAATCTGGGGACTGCTTTGTAAATTAATCAGCAAAAAGTTTGCATCTTTGTCTGGCTAATTTAATTTTTCAGATGACCATTACAACTTAGAGAGAAATGAAAGGAGTGAACCCACAGATGACTCCAGTGTACCTTCTTAATCCTTTCTGGAGCCACACAGTTTGGATTGTGCAATATGCTGTTGTACATCACTGACTTTCACGCTACAGTAATGGGACGCTGACAAGCCTTCAGGACACCCAGCACCCAGCGCCACAGTGGGAACTGAAGACATTCTAGCCATACCCATTTGTAGAAAAGCAGAGGTTTTGATGTACAAAGGACGCTGTGGACAAGCCTCTGACAGCAAAAAGAAAACAAGTAACAATCTCTTGAAATGCCTTATTTTATTTGTACAGTCACAGTAGACATTTCCACCAAACATCAATGACTTTTCTCAGGAAAAAGAAAAAGCAACTGAAACTTGACACTTCGTCAAGATTAACTAATGGCTAGAATAATTATGGTGAATTACGGGGTGTTCTGCTGGGCCATTCTCTTCAGAATTACTGCTTTCCATTGGATGAGAAAAGAAAGTGAATTCAATGACCTAATGAGCTACTTCATTTCTTATAACCCTTTAAAGACTGAGTAGTGTGTGCTTCTCTCTGCTCCCCATGACATGCTTCTTCCCATTTCGATGATTTAAGGCAACTGTTGTTTTGCTGTTAGCTGATATTCTTCTTCCAGTGTTTCAGGTATACGAAAATGTTTACATATTCCAAGTCACATTTTTACATCCGAGACGGGTTTTTTTTTAAGTTCCCAAATATAGACATACATATGAGCTAAAAAAATGCCTTTTTTTTTTTTAATTGCTATTATTAGTGAAACAAATGGCTCATTAGAGAACATTGCAGCATAAAAATTTACAATTGCAATGTAGGCTTCTTTCCATGTTAAAAAAAAAACTGAGAAAAAAAATCATTGAGTGGGTAGGGTATATTAAAAGGGTATACTTGTAGTTTTGATTCAGAAATGACTTAAAATAAAGCACATGTTGCAAAGTCATTTTAGAAATATTTTTTCCTCTGCCTTTTTACATGAAATGGGAAAAGTTTGACATTCTTCTAATTCTGTGACAAATAAATCTCTTTCTTGTAGTTAGCTGCTATTTATTATATGAATGATTAGTTAATCACCAGAAAGAAACTAACATAATTTGCTGGCACATTTTACTGCAGAACTTCATAAAACAGCACAACTAAATGAAGTTGAAACATACTCTGCTGAGTGCTTCCATGACAAATGCTGTCACATCCATTCTATACTGTGAAAACTAACATTTTGAGCACCTTGACGTGCACAAAATAAAAATTGCTTCATGATATTGTAACAATAAAATAATTTGGTGACTGGAACTCACTGGAAGACAACCTGATTTCCTCTGAAGTATAATGAAAAGGTGGCTGCTCATACAGCCAGGCAGCATTCCCCCCTGGAAAGTTTTTTTCCATTTCTTCCATAGGTCCTGTGAATGAAAATTAAAATATACTGGGCAGCCCTGACGTAGCACTCGGGGATGTTAAAATGCCCTTTATATATAGTTAGATGGATCCTCTCCTGGGTGTTCAGTGATTTTAAGGAGACCAGCACTGGAAGGAGAAGTGTGAAGGATTTAGTGTGTTTCTAAAGGTACCAGCCAGCAGAACCATGCTGGCCACAGTTGGTCCCAGCTCCCTCCCTGGTTCCTTCTCTTTAACAGGCACTTCCTTTCTGGTGAGAAAAATCTGTCTTCAGAACGAGCTGTACAGTTATTTGGGCTTTGCAAAAATGTGCTGCTCTTTCTTTCATGGATTGATCGAACTTTGAAAATAAAAGGATTCTTCTGTTGTTTTTTTTTAATTTATTTATTTTTAAAACAGCCTATAGTCAAATCACTGATCTGGACTGAGTAGCTACCTGCAACAGGTGAGAAGTGTACCAGACCATCCTTTGAGCCCAGCTGTCCAGATAAAAGTTGAACTGGCAGCCAGTTTCCATGGGCATTCTAGATGGTCAGTCCTTGGGCCAGTACCATCTGACATCCTGGAGGACATGACAGAGTGCCCTTTCAGCAAGTGCGTGGACTTCACCAAACCTGGGTCTGGGAAGGTTTGTGATAATGCAAGTGTGCCAGCTGCTCCCCTGGGGCATGGCCTGGGCAGTTGCTACAGTGCGGGCAGGACTTCCTTGAAATGCAGATCTCAGGATGCTGGAAAAATTATCTGCTGGGTACTTCATGAACTAAGGCAAATGCAGCAAAGTCCTGCCTCTGACTGACCCTTACAGCAATTCAAACTAGGTAGATGGGTTGGGAACAGTTTTAGAATAAAAAGAGCCAAGACCAGGGGTGAGAACTACAGTGTGCCCTTGAGGCAGAGGAAACCAACAGCATACTGGGCTGTACTCGCAGGATCGTGGCTGAAAGTACATGATCTTTCAGGTTTATTAGTGCCCTAACAGACAGTTTATTAGTCCCCTCTAATAGGCACTTATTAGTTCCCTCTATTCAGCACTTGTGAGACCATGTCTGGAGAACTGCATGCAGCTTTGGGGGCTCCAGTGCAAGAAGGATACTGACATACTGGACTGAGCAGCCAGCTGAGAACACAACATGTGAGGAGAGGAGGCAGGAGCTCGGTTTGTTCAGCCTTAAAACAGAGAGGTCCCATGGAAGAGCTTATTGGTGTCTACAGCTGCCTGATGGTGAGGTACAGAAAAGGTGGAGCCAATCTCTGCAGATCTGCATGGTAGATCTGATTAAATAGAAGGAAAATTATTTTTACCATGAGGGCAGTCAAACACTGGAGGAAATGTCCAGAGAAGCTGTGAGATCCTCAGCCTTGGAGGTTTCCAAAACTTGAGTGAGCAAGTCCTGAACAACCCATTGTAAGTGGCTATGCTTTGGATTGTAGGTTTGATCTGAAGCCTCCTGATGTCCCTTACAATCTGAACTATGTCACGATTTTAAGATTCTGTCAGAGATGCAAAGTAACCTGCTGGTGTGCTTTCCCAGTCTGTGGATGCATTAACTCTCTGGTTCTGCTCATCAATAGTCCAGACACAACTCCATAAAGCAGGAGGAGAAGCAGATTTCAGCTGCAGTTTGTTTTCCTTGGCTCTATTTAGAAACCTGCATGTGCTTGTGCAGGCAGTGGTGTGAGTTTGTAAGTCAGAGCAAGGACAAGTGCTTTGACAACACACACCCAGCTGTAACACCAGGCATCCCAGAATTCTCACTTGCCTGTGAGGCAAGGCAAAAGATTCAGCTTGCACTGTTTGTGTAATCAAAGCTTTCACAGTTTTCCCTAATTTAAATTGGCTAATCCCTGGTGTAGTGGTTTTGTTCACATTTTTTATCTTCTGTGAGATAAGAATTAGGAGGAATGCAAAGCAGGCTCCAAACTTTTAAGAATATGAAGAAGTTTATTAACAGAACTAAAAGAAAAAAGGAGTAATAAAGGTCAGAATAAACCTTCGGAACACTTCTCCTCCCCCCATCCTCCTCCTTCCTCCCACTCACAACATAAAGAACAAACCTGGGATTATTTCAGTCAGTTTATCATCTCTATAATAGTCTTTTATCAGTTCACCTAGGGAGAGGAGTCTCTTTTGCCCATGCTATGGGGCTTCTCCACAAGAAACAGTCCTCTCATGGCTTCAGTGTCACAGCACAACAGCCGCCCGGGGTGGTTTTCTGTTGGCATGTGTGAGTCCCTTCCCTCGATTTACAGCTTTCCCCACAACTGTTTTCAAGGGCTCAATCTCAGCTAACGGGGTACTATTTTAAAGATGAGCTGTTCAAGAGCAAAGGTTCTCTTCATCTGTCTCTGGGATCATCTTCATCTCTAGGAACAGAGGTCTTCCTCTTCTTCCCTGGGAGCAAGGGTCTTCATCATCATCTCTCTCTGTTCGGGCTTCTCACTGGATCACAGCTACTTCAACATTTACTTATTTCAGCACAGGCGCCTGTGCTCGTGGCAGTTTGAACGCTCTATTCCCCATGCTTACCACGAAATTACAAGGGAGTCTCTGATGTATCATAGTCCATCACCATAGCTTTACAAAAGAATTTCAGTTTCTAGGTTTTGAAGCATCTCCTCTATCTCCTCTCTCTGGGCTTCAGCTCTTTCTTCTTCACTGACTTTGTTGTCACTATCATGGTGTCTATTCACGTGCCTTTGCCTTTNCACGGAGCCGCGGGTTGTAGCCGGGCCCCCGCCAGGCCCAGTGCCCAGGCCCAGCAGGCCCCCAGTTTCCTGTCCAAGGACTGGAAGCAAGAGAGAGATTCCCATGTTTGTTAGTCTTTAAATGTGTCTTTTACAGAGGTGTGTCCAGCTTCCTAAGTGGCTTAACAGAGTTGTCAATATTCAAATTAGCCAATTGATTAGTTTTATCAGGTTTGGAGGAAGTTACAACAGCCCCTTGCAAAAAACATCACTTCTGTGGCTAGTGGAAGTTTTTTTTTCTTAACTAAAACTCCAAGCTGTGCTAACCCATGACACCTGGGTAACTAATATAAATAGATAAATAAATAGATAGAGCTGCTGCTGCTCTGCCTGGCACTGTGTGATATTTAAACAGGGTTTCTACTCTGGGTGCATATGGGCTATTTTAGATCAGGTTTTGTTGCTTCCTTCTTGAGAGGAAGGAAACCAGAGAAAATCTAATGCTTTATTAAAAGCTTGGGGAAAGCAAGAGAAAAGCAACCTGTGAACATGCAACAGGAAAGGCAAATTCCCTGTTTAGCAGCCAAGGGAGCAGGACCTACAAGTGCAGTACAACCCTGACCCAATGTACTGAAGGGCTACAGGTTTTTTAGGTTACATTAAGAGGTAATGGACACTAAGGACAGCAGAAAAAGAGCTGCAGAAGAAATAAGTATTCAGAATCATTCAGCAAAACTCCTGTGACTGAAGGAACTCCTTCAATCCTGTGTTTCAAGTTGATGAAGTTCATGGTATGAGAAATCTTAAACTACACCATAGTTTAAGATTTGTCTGAGGAATGTGCTGTGCAAGTAGAACACCATGCTAGGGACCACCAAACATCTCTCCTTGCCTCTCCTGGCCTGATAGGCACCTCCCAAGGCCAGTTCCACTGAATGCTATTTAGAACTGTTATTAAAGCAGAAATCTAACGAAAACAATCTTCTCCTATGGAGAAAACTAGTTGGAGACTGACTGATGATGAGGGAAACTGCAGACTTTCCTCTCTCAAGACTAACTGGGGGAGTATTCATGTATGAAGGAAATTATCTTTGTGCCTTCTTAACATGGAGAAATTACTGACATACTTAACAAAATGCACAAAATGAAAATACTAACCCTGTCCCAGCCCAGGCTCTGGACTCACCAGATCATAAGCCCAAACCAGGATTGGTTACCTAGAGGGATACACATCACACACAGAGCTCAGATGTATTGTGACTATCTATCTCTTCCTGCCTCTCCTCCCTAGAAAGATCACACAGTCCTTTCATTTCCTTGGTGTGGGCCACAAATGAACGTATGAGGATCCCCTCCTAGTGTAAAGCTCTCGGTGCTTGGTTCCAACCCAAACCTCCTTCAAAGGCTTTCATGAGGTGGTATCATTTTTCAGAGGGAATCTGGTTTTACTGTGAGGAATCTGACACCTCCATAGGGCCTGAGGCAGCCCAGCTGTGCTGGATGTGCTGCATCGCTGGGCACCAGCTAATGCCTGCTATGCAACTTTAGCATCTTGCCTTGCATGTTCAAGTACATCAAACACACACATGCAGACACAGATGTGACCGTCAGACTCCTGTAGCAAACATTCAGGGAAAGCACATTTTTAATGTTGTGGCAGCAAGGGGGAGGTAATGCAGCAATATATTTATGAACCCTTTCAGCTGACATCTCTAAATACCTTGTAGAGTTTAAACTTTGGAGGTCAAGGCAGTGTATGAACTAGATATTCATACAGCTATAACATTTTCCGTGTTTTAAACAATGCTGGGGACAGGAGGGAGGGAGGGAGGGTGGATCAGAGAGAGAAAAGAGAAGGCCACTTGTAGAGTTCATTGCATATCAAAAGGAAACACGTGGAAAGTTTGGACAAAAACTGGACTGTACCTTTCTCCTTTTCACAGAAAGCCCTCTAAAGTTATCTTTTAAAGGTTCAAAATTCTCTTCCTCAAAAAATGTCACAAAATAAGGATGAACTCCAAATACTTCAAGCTTGATACAACACCATGTAACCTGGGCTGCAAAAAGGCAAGTGGGATCTGCAAAAGATCCCACTTGGTTTTATTCTTATTCCATAGCTCACCATCAGTTGGGCAGAAACATAGTGCTTACAGTTGATGGCTTTAGAGATGAGCAGCTGCTTGCGGTCTTGTTATTCAAAGGGGAAGGAAAATAAAAATGAAAACAGATAAAGGAACAAATATTTAGATGAGAAAAAAAACCTCAAGAAATGCTTCTATCTACCAATTGCTCTGATGGACAAATAGGAAAAGTATAGCACTAAAAATTGTTTCAATGGGGCCCCTAGAGGTCAAAAATCATCATTTTTGCATGGTTTGATTCTGCTCGCTCTCTTCCTCATGCCTACGCGAGCAACATGGCTTTTACTGTTGGGCTCCATCCCTTGTCATCAGGTCTCACACGTGCCACATCACAGAGCCCCTTCCCTGTCCCCTAAAAATCTGCACAAGTTCACAGCTGCCAGGGCGCTGATGTAGAGATCCCAATGCCAGCCAGCCCTGCCTCCTGCCCAGTGTTTCCAGCTCAAGTACAGCCTCAGGCTCTCTCTTGCCCAGGCAGGCTCCCACTCCTGCACCAGCACAAGGTACTGGCAGACACCAAAGGTTCACCTTTGAAATGGTACAGTTGTACTCCCACCCTAATAAAAGACATAATGAAGGAACTGAGGAAATCTAGCAGAGCTGAAAGTACAGCATTGCAAAACAAAATGACTGAAGGTTATTTGTGAGCAAGGAGTCAAAATGCATTTTCTGATGGCTTTTTGAATCATCCTTTTTTATCTATCAGATGTTTATTTATCTGATCTGGTTTTTTTACAGTACTCAGCTCATCTGGTAATTAGCTCATGATGTATGGATTCAAAACATATCCTTAGCACTTTGTTGATGACGTAACATTTCTCCTGCTTGTTTTGCTTAGACAAGACTCCACAGCCATTCCACCAAGTCTGTGGGATTTATGTAGCTACTTCAACAACTTTCAGCTAAAAAAAAAATTTAATAAATCGGTGGTGGCCTCGGGGTCTAAAAGAGAGGAAGGACACTGGTCTCCACCAGGGTTTCTGACAGACTCTGAGTCTGCTGTGCTGGAGCAGAAGGTAAATGCATTTCTCATCTCCCCTGCTCGAACCATCCCTTTCCTTTTCAGCCGACCAAGCAGAGATTTAGATGGCCATGGGTCTCCTTCAAAATACACCCAGGGAGATACTCCCTATGCTGAACACTTCTCAAGGTTTCCTGGGCAGAGGCTGGAGTCACCAACCAAAGTGGCCAGTCCCAAACAGAGAGTGCCACCTTCCACTGAACTCTGTAGGAAACACCTCTGAACCAAACATCCTGTCTGCAGCCTGGGGAAGCCAATTTCAACACCTGCAATATAAGGCAGAGTCCCTTCTTCCTATGTTTATACCCATGCACTGAGCTCAAACTCCTTGACATCAAATAAAGAGCAAACACGCAGAGCAGTGAAAAGGGCATCTTACCAGCCAGCAGCCTCTGAGGGATACACTGGAGCATTTCCCTGCAGCTCAGCACATCTCACTGAGGTTTCCTCCACTTCCAGTTACAAGAAGGTGAACTACAGGAATAAGGATGTAAGGATTTGGGGAAGCAGACTGTCTTCACAACCAACTGAAAAGCAGCAAACCTATCCTAGGGCTCAGTGACTCAAGAAAGAGCTTTTTTGCCTTTCAGGTCAGAAGCAGAGTAAGTGCAATGAAACAGACAAAGAAATTAAATTCTCTAAAAGGGATCTGTAGAGGATGTACCCAATTTTGAAGTTTTTCCTTATCAGTCATGCACTGGCTCCCACCAGAACTATTCAACACGTAAATAGTTGTGAGCTTTCATTTACGACAACTTTTCATCTTGCAGTATTAGTAGGGGTCACAGACAGGAGAAGACAATAATTCTGCTTGCATTTGGGGCTGCAGTTCAACATGGTATCTAGAAGATAAAAGAAAAACACACATATACACATATATTCTGATGGTCACTTGTTAAAGAGAAGCTTTAGTCACTTGGCAGCTGTTGTGGTTTGTAGTTTCTTGTGATGGCGTGGCAAGCCACGGAACTTCCCTGGGAGCGCAGGGGGCTTCCTTGGGGAGGGAAGCTGTTTCACTTCCCGTGGCCCCTTTCGGACTGCCCCTCATGGCCCCGGCTAGCTCTCAGCTCCACAGCACGGTGGCAATAAAGGAGGCGAGAAGGGCTTCCCAGATGGGGGCTCCAGAGGATCTTTATTCACACGGTCCCAAAAGCAGACAGGACCACATTGGCTGATGACCCCAGGCAGAGAGACCGCACAGCACAAAGCCTGGAACTTTTACCTGGGGATCGGGGGGGGGCGGGGAGAGCACACGGGCCAATGGTGCCGGGGCACAGGGGCAGTACATGGGCGGGATTAGGGCACAGAACAAATGGGGAAAACCCGGGGGAGTGCCTAGGAATAGGGGCGGGGGAAGGAGGACAAGGTGAGGAGGGCAGGACCTTGACGTATGAGGGAAAAAGGGGCAGGGAAATCAACGGGCCAGTCAGGGAAACAGAACTGGGGTACCTGTCCCTTTAGGGGATTCTCTTCTTCTCTGATTGGCATCCCACAGGCAGCAGCACAGAACAATGATTTAATACTTAGTTTCATGCTGCCTATATGCACAGAACAATGATTTAATACTTAGTTTCATGCTGCCTATATGGTTGAGGGCAAACAAGAACATGCATGAAGATCACACATACCCTGAATTGGGGCATCTCTCTCCATTGACCATGCAAGGGGCTGAAGTATTGAATGAGACAGCTAAAGGATAGACTTAAAAGCTGTGCATGTGAATTTATTCACCCAAATACAGTTCTCAGCCCTGCTAGTTTTAGACATCTGGTGCAGTTTTTCATTATATTCTCATTGTCCAACTTAAAGGTAAACACACAGCAATGTGCAATTTCACTCATCTCAAATCACATTGACACTATTTCTGGAATACTATGGCAACAGGTAATATGGAAAAATGATGCAAGGGTGACCAGACATAAGGGATTGTTAAAGAAAAACCACCAGTTTTAACTCTGAAGAAAAAAAATCAAATACAACCAGCGGTGTTTACAGAAATGTGTTTTCTGTTTCACCTGGCAACACCTACTTCCAAAACCATTCTTCCTTCACTATCACAAATTCATCTGGAAGGTCCACAAAGCAGAGAGGTTAGCCAGCTCTCAGTGCACTGCATCTTGCTTCTGACTAGGAACTGAACTTTTTTTTTCCCTCATCAGTTTTCCCAGCCTGTAGTTATGAAACCTATCAGGATGGATCAAAATAGATCAAGGACTGTTGTTCCTAATCAACAGCACAATTTGGCTGCACTTCACCAAGATTCAGACACTGTGACTCAGCCTGAGCCAACACTCTAGTTTATGACTTTGAAAAACCTGTTTCCCATGACTGAGTTTAACCTACAGATGAAACCCACCCTTTTTTGCCTGTAAAATCCCCAGCTCACATAAGCCCCACAAAAATGAGGCAGTGGTAAAGAGGAAATTAGAGGGGCAAGAGCTTTAGAGAGGGTGAGTTGGGATGACTATTAGAGGTGACAAATGCAGCTGCATCTACATGGAGCTGACAAGGACTCTATACTGCACCTGTCCCTTTTTAACTCTACAGATGCCATGGAGGAAGGGGTGGTGTACAGCTTTGCTCTGGCAGCAGCATCACTGCCACAAAGGCTCTGAGACTGACGGAAGGCACACCTCTGTCCAGATGCACCTGACTTTCACAAAGGCAGCCACTACCTGATTCAGTCCTTTATGCCATTTAAAAAGCCATCCATACATGCTTATGTTGTCAATATAACAACTAAAATGTTTGCTTGCAGGTGTTTATAGCCTCGCTCAATTTAAATGTATAATGGAATAGTCAGATTGAGAAATTAGACTCATAGAAGTCACAAAGTCCAAAGCATGGATTCCCAAAGCAACTGTAACTTATATCCCATTTTCATGTAAAACCAGAAGAGAATTGGTTTGAATGTCAAGAGCAGTACAACGCAAGTTTTCATCTTCTTTTTTTTTTTT
>WEIT01005621.1:48333-69402 GCA_013389985.1 Dryoscopus gambensis
AGACTCTTTCAGCCAGTGGAATAGGAAATGAACTCTGAACCATGGTGCAAGCATCTGATTATTTCTCTTTCTGGAAAGTACCCCTTTATCTTCACCCTCTCTCACAGTTACCAGTCAGCAAACAAGAGGAGCAGAGTTCCCAGTATCTGCTGCACAAGCCCATGCCCTCTCCAGAGGACCACCTCCTGCAGCTGCAGAGAAACAGTTTAAAAAAAGGATCAAAAACCCCACTGAGCCATTGTAGCCAGGGAGTAAACCATTTCTGCCTGGTACACTGTTATACACCTGGCCCTCCCTCATGCACACTTCCTGAAAAACATCCACTCCAGGGGAAAAAAACCTCTCTAGAGAAAGGATGGCTATGAGACACAACTGTACTGCATTTATTAAGAACATTTTATAAAATCTGACCCCTTCCAGCAGTGATCACTAACACGAGTTTCCAGAATTTTACTATCAAGATTAAGTGCCATTCAGTTCCAAGCCATAGGAAATGTTTATGCTGGTCAATCCAAAGGTCTAAAACAGGAGTCACCACACTTTCCCCATGACACCCTTCCTCCCACAAGCTCTCCTTCCACTTCTGGCATTCCCCAGGCTCCTCACTGGGATACAACTTGTGGGGCAAACCTATGTTTAACACTGTTTCCTAACCCCAGATCTAGTCTCTGGAAGCAATGTAAAATATTAAACAGTGTTAGGAAACAAGTAAGAATAGGCAGAGAGACTTGAGGTGGTTAAAGGGAGTTCCCATCTTCAACTGCCTAGTAAGTGGCTTTAGAGAGGATGGAACCAGACTCTTCTCCGAGGTGCACTGTGATGGAACAAGAGGCAGCAGACACAAGTTCCGACACAGATTTCCATTAGATAATAGAAAGAATTTTTTTAACTATCAGGGATAAAGACACTTCGGGGATCTCTGTCCTTAGTGACATTCAAGTCCAGCACCTTGCTGCAAAACTCTTCTACTGAACTTTCCTCTCCTTGACCGCATCAGACTCTGTTTTTAAAGACTTCTGCAACACACTATCACCATCTCCTGGGGAAGTGTTATTTCTTCAAACTTAATTCCCGTGGAGAGTGCTGCTTGCATTTAGTATGTAGCTATTACTTCTTCAATCCATCCATGTGCTTATTACAGCTGATAAACTGTCTGAGGGTGGTTTTGAAAAGGAGTTACAGTTCTGTCAAAAACAATGTTGGGGTGAAACTTTATTACTGGCAAAATGCTTCAGGACTCAGCAACCAAAGCAGACGCTGCAGCCTACCCCAAAAGTTTTACAGGCACTTCTCTTTCTGACAGTCTGCTCATGCCTCTCCCTTCCTCTCCCCGCCCTTCGTGAATATTGGCTTGGGAGGTAGGAGGTGAAAAGAGGGAGGGAGGAAAAGTTATTTTTGGCTTTCAGCTTTTTATGGCATTCCTGTCCCATAAAACTCTTTGGAGCTGTGCGTCTCACCCCGGGTCAGAACAAAACCAGGTCTGAAATGGCAAAGAAGTTTCTTCATGAGACACAAATTGTCCAGCTGCCAGCCGGTAGCAATAATGTCCCAAAGCACTGACCCGCTCAGGGCCTTGAGCCAGCAAAACGCAGGCACGGAGAGCCTAGAGATATCAAGTGCTTATAAACCCACTGGATGCTTAAGCCCACATTCGTCTCTGAGGTGAAATTCCCTCAACGGGAGCTTTCCTTGACATGAAAGCGCTGAGCTCAGTCCTTGCCCCGTGCAGGGCGGCAGTCTAGACATGCCGGCGTGGGCGGGCGGGCGGGGAGGGGGCTGGCAGGAGGGGAGCTGCGTCCTGCTCTTTTCCAGGAGGCTCCTCTGTCCCCCCGCCACTCCTCAGCACTGCCACGACAGCCCAAAGCTGCGAGGGTCCTTGTCTGAGCATTTAGACACAGCGTTACAACACGTGAGCCTCCTCAGAATTGACACAGTATAATTAACTAGATCACATGATTGCATAGTACATCAAGAACTGCCTCTCTTCACAACTTCAGTATCAGCCGTGCCTGTCAAAAGCAAGGTCAAGACTCCTAAAAAACTCTTTGGAGGCTGTTATGGCACTGATTCCCAACACATTGTTTAAAAGCTTGGAGGCTGCTTACTTAAAGTATCGAACACAGGTGGAAGACCCTGAACAGAAATGGATTGAGGGAGCAGGTCCATGATGTAATTTCTCTCTCTCTCTTTTTTTTTTTTTTTGTTAGTGTGTTTTTTCTCGTTTTTTCAAACAGAGCCACTCAAGTTAACTGAATTATCACGTATGCCTCTCCAGACACCATTCAGCACCTAATCAAGTGGTAGGATTCTAAATACCATGTGCTGCAACAGTGTCTGAGCCTCAGTTGTTGAAGGTCAGATTGTCTTTACAGCTTTGCCCCAGTGGGACAAAAAAAAATGCATCAGGTAAGCAGTGATTTCATCGCATCAGGCAAATGCCACACAGAAAATAAAGTTTACAGAAAATGTGGAACTTATGAGTCATGCAAAACAACCTTTCTGCTCTGCTACTTCAGTAATATAAGGCAGAAGTTACCTCTGAACTGCTGAATTACAAGGGAAATGAAGAGGTAACATTTCAAGGTAAGCAGATCCCTTCCTAGGTAAAGCTCTCTATCTCTTGCTGGGAGGCAGATACAGCCTCTCCATGCTCCGAGAGATCAACTTTCCTAATTGAACAAGCAGGAGGGGGAGGGTAAAAGGAGACATGGATTGTACCTGTGATCGCTGCATGCTCTTGAAACAACCTTGACAGAATAATTAAATATAATTTAGAAAGGGAAATGTATTATTTATTGGATGTGTTGCAATAACTAGGGGAAAAGTAGATCTTCAGCATTCTGAAGATAGGCAACTCCCCAAAAGAGGAATGAGCAAGCAGCAGGGATGATGTGTGTTTATTTTAAAGTGGATCCCAGAGATCACCCAGTTGAGTTAGAAACAAATCCCTCGATTTCTAGGACCTTAACAAAAAGGCTGCGACTGAGAAGAGATGCCCAGATCTCCTTTTTGGGCAAGTATTTTTCCAGGGCTAGTAGAGGAAGTTAGTTGCCCATTCTTCTGGCTTACTTAACTTTAGGGCTTACTTTCAGAGCCAACAAGCTTGTACAGCCAAGTCTCTGTTCTCACTACTAGCAAATTGTTTATTTGCAGCTGTCATGCTCTGAGTAAGATAAACAAGATCAGTAGGGCTCATGTGAAAGTGAAATAGTAGAGCTGGTCCTGACTAAAGCCAAGTGAACAGCTTAGCCCAATGCCTGTATGAAGCAGCTGGCATCGTCTTGTAGGGAAAACAGAAGGAAAGTGATCCAAGCACCAGCCAGACCTTTCTATAAAACACACAAATCCATGGGAGCGCAAGACCTGCACACACAGAAGGAAAGGCAAAGAAAGGTTGGAGCACTGGAATCAGCTAAGATCAGAAGGCAATGGCACAAACCAGTACTTCTGAAAGGCAACAACTGAATGCAGATTTGAGAATGAAGTAAATGAAGTCCTGTCATAGAATCATAGAACCGGTTAGTTTGGAAAAGACCTTTACTATCATCAAGTCCAGCACTACCAAGTTCACCACTAAACCATGTCCACAAGGGCCATATCCACACATTGTTTTGAACATTTCCAGGGATGATGACTCCCCCACTTCCTTGGGCATCCTATTCCAATGCCTGACAACCCTTTAAGTAAAGAAATTTTTCCTAATATCCAATCTAAGCTTCCCCTGGCACAACTCAAGACTGTTTTCTCTTGTCCTATCACTTGCTACCTGGGAGAAGAGACCAACCCCCACCTCACCACAAAGTTCTTTCAGGTAATTGAATACACAAGCTTATCTGAAGAAGTTACATTGTACAGTCCAGCAACTGATATTTCTGTGAGTTTTAGCCCATGAACTTCTGTATTTTGGATCTCTCTCTGCTGTCAGGTACAGCTTTGACTGCACATTTGCACATTCCAGCAGCTGTTATATTTTCTTTAGCATTCAGCCTTCTTCAGCTTTCATCACAAGGATCTCTAGTCTGTTTTAGAGCTGATCTGGCAAAGAAATCCACAATGAAAAACTTCATGCAGGAGCTCCCTAAGGTCTGCAGGTCTTACGAGTTTGGAAGACTTCCAGCCCTCTCCCAGGGATTCCCAGTTCACACTCAAAGAAGTTTCAGACAATTGGACTGACCTTAAGTAAAATTTAACTCCCTAATTCCCCAGGGCCTGGAATAAAAAAAGAAAAATACATATAATTTTAGGCAGATGAGTAATTACACAAGATAGAGAGAAGAGCACTGGAGGGCTAGTGGAATTTGCTGCTGTCACAGCAGGATGGCCAATCCCAGCTCAGCTGTGGCCAGAAGCAACTTTCTGGGCCTCAAGGTGCTTACAGGAGAAAACCACAGCATTTGCTGTAGGAACTTTGTGCTCTCAGATAAATTGGAGGGGTAGTGGGGGAAATGTCACTTTGGATTTAAATCTCACTTCTGAGGGAAGGAGTGTTAACAGCAGTCTTAATTTTAAAAAAGGCAACAAAATGGGAGCCTTCAGCAGTAAAATCCCCCTCCGAAGAGTTGCCTTTGTAGCATACTCTGTGCAATCTCTCCCATTAGATACTGCATGTAGCCATCAGGAAACACAAAGATTCATAGCGATGTAGCACAGCTGGAAAAAACACACTTAAAGCTTCCTCGTGTGTCATCCCATGGCATATAGGAGTGATGCTGCATTAAGTAATTGTTGTATCAGCTAATGCAATGCATATTTTGTATATTTTACATATAACCATATGAATTGCATAGATATTGTGTACAGATTTGTTACATTAGCAGGTTTACAGTGCAGAGTTTTTTCAGCAAAAGCAAACCTTTAAGTAATTAGTGATTAAAAGAAACCAAACTCAGATGTTCCCTCAAGGCAGATTGCTCAGGACATACTGGAAAATATCATGGATGGGCTGAGTCTACTTGGTAGCTGGCCTCTTTTATTGGGAGAATCCCAAACAGGAGCGTTTTAGAGCAGTCCCCCTGCTCCAGTGACTCGTGTCAGCAGCAGGTAGCAAACAGCTGGTTCTACCCAGACCAGCAAAGCAAGATCCAGGTAATGCACTGAAAGACTGCAAGCTTACAGAGTCCCACATCAGCCAGCTTTTCCAAAAGCTGCAGATACCACAGAGATCACCCACTCTTCACACAAAAGATTCTGTCTCCAAGGTCAGCTCCACAAGCCTGTGTATAGCCATCTCTGCCGGAGTCCCCAGCACTACAACTTCTGGTGGCCACAAAGCCGTAACAAGGACCCTGCACAAAGGCAAGGCTCCAAAATCTCCCATCAGATCTGTTCCCCTTCTTCCCCGTCAGTTAATGCACAGAAACAGCTACGGATCTGTGCCATGCAAGGCGTCATGGCCTCTTCCCCTGGATGGTTCAGCCCCACTACAATCCAGCTGGAGAGAGCCATGACACCTCCACAATCAAACACAGACTGCTCAGTGCAGTCTTGGACCCAGCAAGCACAACAGCCAACCTTACAGCTGGGCTCAGGTTTAACAGGAGGCACTGCAGCTGCTAGGAGGGGCTTGCTTGCTGAATAAAAGAATATGATGCTTGGATTAAAAGAAATCAGCTGAAGCGGGGTGATGAAGGCAGCCTGTGCAAAATGAGAGGCTGCAGTACAGCTCAGAACTGATGGATTGCAGGTCTGTTTTCATCAGCCTGGTGGCTCTGCACAATATAGCCTAAAAGAATACTTGGTTGCAAACATCACTGCAATGGGAATTTCACTAGAGAGTGCTGCCGTGTTCTTGTTCATATCATAACCAAGACTGCTGTTAACACTTTTTCCCCTCAAAAGGAAAACGGGGAGGGGGGGGGGGGAACCAACCCAAACCCTAAACAAATACTTACAGTGTTATTACTTTAAATTAATGCAGAACTACAAACCACATCTAGACTGTAACAACACACAAATTGAAATGATACTGAAATGCAAGAACTTGTCAACCAACAGCAGTTCATACAGAAGATTTAGCTTTTAGTTTTTACAGTAATAGGCATTACTGACTAACATCTCCAGGTTTAAAAGCCTAAAGCAAGTGATGAAGACATCATCTCAAATAAAATAAGCCTGTTTTTCTGGAGAATACAGTACATCAGTCTAGCTTCCTACATGAAATTGCAATCTACATGCACTGTAGCCCTCTAATAGAAATGACTGCATAGTCATATCCCTACAATGACTGGAAAGGGCTTCTTACATTACAAGATACATTAATGGTATCAGCCTATACTGTCTTTATAAAGTGGCTAGTGCAGAGATGTTATGCTAAAAAATTTGCAATAAAAACTTCCAGTGGGTGAAAACTGAATTTCCACCTTTACCATATATTTGACTACTCCAAAGTGTCATTTACTTTAATAAGGACTTCATCAGCTTGGAAATTAGAACTCTAGCCTTTAAAAATAATAATGATAAAAAAGCCTTAACTACACACACAAAAAAAAAGATGTTGAAGGTCCTGTACAAGAAAGCAGGCATTGAAAGAGTATAAGGCTGCTGACAGAAGTCTGCACAAAGGCAGCTTCACATGCCTCATGTGACCAGCAAGATTTAAAGATCAGTAATGTAACTAAGATTTAAGATGATCAGTGAACATCCAAAGCAATGCTGAACTACAGACTTTACTGTTGGTCACATGACTAAATTCTTTCATCCAACTAAACCAAAGTGCTTTAAAGGATTCCCTTCCACCTCAAAGCAATTCTCCAGATAATATATGGCTATGAAATACTTTTAGAAGAAAATCTATTCAAGCGTTGCTTAGTGTGAAGGTATCAGAGGGCTCTCTGGTGACTCCTCGTTGCAGTAAAATGAAAATGTCTATTTTCTTGTTAGTGGTGTATCTGCAGCAGAAGCACTGTAGTTTGGATCTGCAGTGCAGGACCGAGGACATCTTCCTAAGCAGATCTCTCTTACCCAACTCTGATTTGTGTTATGAGGTGGTTTTGTAGCACATTGTCCGAATCTGTTCCATTTCAATCTAACGCAGAGGGTGCTCTGCAGGTGCATATTAAATGTGCTATAATCTCTAACAGGCAATTCAGTCCATGGGACCAGGCTTCTTTTGCCTTCAACCCTTTTCCT
This sequence comes from Dryoscopus gambensis, assembly GCA_013389985.1. Classification (NCBI taxonomy): domain Eukaryota; kingdom Metazoa; phylum Chordata; class Aves; order Passeriformes; family Malaconotidae; genus Dryoscopus; species Dryoscopus gambensis. The sequence continues at coordinate 55,462 of WEIT01005621.1, forward strand.
TCTGGGGAGGAGATGTGACAGGGGTGGGCATGGAGGAGTAGAAACGATGATGCACAGGACCAGGCTAGAGGTAGATCACTGTAAAATACCCAAATCACACATGATGTCAGTGCTAGAACCTTGCTATTGACTGTTTATCTCACTGATGTGTCCTTACTGTTCCATCCTGTTCACAGGTGTGGACAGGAGGCAATAGGAGTTTTCAGACATTATTTAAGAACCTTGTCTCCTCAAAGCAAGAGGTTGAAGTGATGGTCCTGCTCCAGCCTTTGGCCTCTGCACATTTTCATTTCTCTGGCTCTCATTTTCCCTTCATCCCCACAGCCTCTATTTCCTCTCCCTGACTCCAGCACAGGGTCTTACAGATCACCAGCACACTGTTGGGACAGTGTGACTGAAAATGGGGAGGTCTACTGTCCTTTCCTTGAAAGAGAGTCCCACAGTGCCCCTTCCTCGTGCTGTAACACATCTGAGGGAAAGCACGACCCAGCTGCCCTTGAAGCCAAGACTTGCTTTATTTTGGTGGTATAAGGAAGTTCAAGTTCAGGACTTTAATTTTTCAAGCTGTCCTATTAAGCCCTAGGGAGCAGTGATACATGGGCATTAAAATACATGCTTTCATCAGAAGCTTTTGTTAACCCCTCCAACTACAAAGCTGCTGGCCTCAGGACCAAAACCATTTGCTCTTGCAGCAACATCACTCTACAGGTCAAAATACATCAATAAATCACACAGGCCTTAGACCAAGTCAGACTCCCTAAGAAACATCTAGAAAGGAAAAAACTATTTTCAAGCTCCCATGGCTGGAATACTTCATGGCAATGTTATAGCTACAGCAAATTCCTCTCTAGGAGGAAAGATTTCAAGCAAAAATTAAAGAGAGGATTTGATTTATAATGGAAAAAAAAATTACAACTAACTGGCCAAGTTTTGCTTACACTGAATAATACTTAGCACCTACATAGGAAAATTCCCACTGACTGTAGTCAGAGCAGATCTGAAGCTTTAAACATGCAGTTTCCCCTTCATCTCCAGAATAGCAGTGCTAAAAATTAGGTGTCAGACTGGGACATGTCCTTCTGATGAGGAAGAGGGAAGAAATGGTATGCAGGGAGCCCCAGCTTCCTTCTGGGTAAAAACAGTCTAAGGGCTTTGGCCCTCAAAGGGAAAACTGACTGGGCAGGCCCATTGAACACCTCTGGGAGAAGGGTAAGCACTGGTCACAGTGCTCAAGTGTATGCTGGAGCTTGTGGCTCCGGGGAACAAGCTTGGGAGAGCCATTAGGGACCAGTTGAGCCAGAGTGGTCCATGGTTTTTGGGCTTAAGCCAGAACAGCTATGAAAATCTGCATTTTGCTGCAGGCAGAGAGAGCAGGTGACTGCCAGCCTTCTGCTGCCAGCCATGTCACAGGGGCAGCTGCCATCCGCCTCGCTCCCAGGCAAGGAAAGGGAGAGAGGCCGGGCCTGCGATCCAAGGTCATAGTCCCACCCTGGGTGAACAAGGCCTAAAGGGAGAGAAGCTCTTTGAACAGGATCCAGCTCAGCTTTACTGCCTGTAGCCGTATCTGTTCTCCAGTGTGCGGAGCAATGTCAGCGTCACGTGCGCTCCGAGAGCAAAGCTGCCATTTACAGCCTCGGCGGCCAAGAAGGCAGACAAACCTGAGCATCTGCGTTTGCAATCTCCACTGCTCCATAAAAGACAAGGTCAGACAGAAAACATGTGTTTCATATTTGAAAATCTGAGTGATTTATATTAGGGGAGCAGGACTGGACTGCATGCAACCTCTAGGTTGTTAAAATTTAATTTACTAACCAATTACTATCAGATGCTTGACTTCTTCAGCTGCCCCGTATGAGGAGTTTAGTTTCTCACAATACTGTGCCTTGATTTCATTGCTCCAACTCCTTCCAGGGGCAGAAGAGAGGTGAAATGAAGTGGGTGAGCAAAAGAAAAGGACCAGTCAGTCCCATGAGTTAATATTTTATATCCAGAGAAGCCACCAGAGCATTATCTCCCAGTTTTTGTGGGTCATCCTTTTCCCATTATTTGCAGCTTTACCTGAAGAAGTAGATGGATTAAAATGAATGGTACATCTCTCAGCTCAAGGGAGAAAGTCTGGAGGAGACTGTGTCCCTAGCTCCCTGTCCTCATTCTGGCTGGATTGCTTCTCAACCATCACTCCCAGTCTAAAGCATCCAAAACATTATAAATGCATGTCTTAGAAGATGAAGCCAAATGAACCAGGATAAAAAGTAAAGGCAGAAGCCAGATAATTGCTGATAAGCATCCTTCCTGTTTCATGGGTATATGAGGTACAAGTTGGTTCTCCTGTGCTGCACAGCTTTGGGTTGCAGGTCCACAGAAACTTCTGACCTTGGGGCAGCGATGTGAGTGTGTTTTTTCCAACTCTTTTTAACACTGAAAAAACAACAACACTAGCATTGGCTGAAAAATTTTTCAAATGTTCTCCATTAAAATTAACTCAATTCTTGGTTAGTAAGTCATGCATTAAATGAACCTGGCTTTCTTCTAATGTGGTGATCAGAGACCAATAATGTTTTTAAATCATGGCTGAATTGGCAGCTCTTCTCTCCAATTATGTTGTATCTGCAGTGCTATCTGCATTTTGAGTGACAGGTTCCCTGGGATTAAGTTAATATTACTACTCTTGGAATGAAAGAGGAAAAGATATTAAACTGGGGAATAATCAATCCAGTCCAAACTTTAGGATGGAGAATCATTCACATTAACACATGAAACTCTTGGAATTTTTTTTTCCCAACAAATACCTAGCAGGTCACAGGCAGCTGGACAACTAACTCCACCACAGTAATTTATGAGATTGTCTTATAAAGCAGAGAACTACTGTGGTTTTTTATCCTTTTTTCCTTTTATTGAGGCAGGGGGCAAGGGAAGGAGACAGGAAGGGGCCAAAAATGTCAGACTCCAGGTCTTATGAGTATTTTAATGTCAGCAATTAACTAAGGACTGACTGTAATAGACAGTATATCAGATTGTGCTAAAGATTTCAATGCATAATATTTAGAGGTTTTTTTCATATTTCTGAATGCCAGTACTTCAGATATGTTTATACCTTTCCAGAACTCTTCATTCAGCCCTGGTTTTACTAAAGGCAGAATACAAGTGCTGTTGACATGAGGTTACCCACTCACTACAACTGGAGAGTTACAGCAATGTTACTGTCTGGCAGATTTATTCCTACCTGGCATTACTGCTTAGGAACTGTCTAATTAACAGTCTTTTAAACCAACAGAATGAAATATGGCAATTTATATGTGACAAACACAAAGAGAGCAAGCCCGTTTGAGATCACTGGGTGTAACAGGGTAACAATAAATACTCATGATAGAAAAGTTGAACCAAGGCATGTAGCAGAACCAGAAGTGATGATGGAAGGCTAATCAGTCCAGCAATTAGTCTAAACAATATCAAATTCCTATTTTAAATCTATACTGCAGTTGTATTTAGAGAGAACTATTTTTCATACTGTAGCACTGTGGGGTTTCTCCATAGTATTATGTTGTTGATCCTTCAGCTCTGGAAACTGCTGCGTTTCAGTAATAACTCAAACAGCCCCAAGAAGCTCAAAGACAATTTGCTTGGAAATTAATGACCTTGACAAATGGTAGATGTTGTTTCAACCTCCAACTCATCCTTGGCCTCAATCTCCTTGTCCACTTGTCTCTTCCACTCAGTGCCTTGGCAAGCACAATCCAACATTTAGAAACCCTGACAGAAGAAGAAAGTGAGTATCTTTCCCCCAAGAGAGGGAGTCTGTGACTGGTAAACACATACAGGAGTCTCAGTCCAGCCCTTGCCTGCCATGGAGGCCTGTCTAAGAGAAAGGGTAGAAAGCCATAAGTTTGCAACCCTTTGCTGCAGGAATTTTGGCCGGTGGGTACAGTTGGCTGCCTCAAGACTGCACACCTTGCACAGCTGAGGATCTGCTGTATTCTGTCTGTAGGCAAATACATTAACAGGAGAGAGAGATTGAGAGAGAGGGAGAGTTTACTGCTTAACATGCACTTGGCGAACACTGCACTCCAACTTATCTCCCACACTGATCTCCAGGGACATTCAACTGATGATCCAGATCTGGAACTAGACTTCAGTATTTACTTCTAGCTCTGTGGTATCAACATTGGCTATAAAAGCATCCATAATTATTTTTTAAAAGCTCTGCATCACTGAAGGGTTAAAAAATAAATGCCATTTCCTTATTTTAGTTATTTCCTGTCCTTCCCTGAAAGTGATTTTTTTTAAGGCATATGCACTCATGGGTGCAGACAGATCTGTGCACAGACTATCATAGCGTTTCATCCACTCCGGCTGGTTACAAAAGTTTCACCCTTTGATTCTTTTAACTTCAGTGCAGATGGGATATGCAGCTTCCAGGCTCTTCCTACACTGAGACATTTATATTAAAAAGCTCAACCAGCAGAAACAAGATTACAATCAAGAATTGTCCTAGACTTCTGCTCCAAACAATCTGATTACAGCCTGGCTATCAGAGTTTGCCAAAGGTCCACAGACTGCCAGTCATCCATCCAAAAAAAAGCCCAGAACACTTTGAAAGCCATGAAGTAAGACAGTCTGACTCACATTGTTGATATGTAACGTGGCATCGCTTAAACAAAGTGAACCATAGGGACGAATGTAATATAGAGATTGACGAGGTGAACAAAAATATACCACAGCTGTCTAAGAGTAGCTTAAATCTTCATCTGAAGAGAAAATCACTGCCAGATACTTCCAACCATTCATATAGCAATCAGGAATATCAAAGTCTTTAAAAACTACTTACAAATGAAGTTTAGGAAAATTGGAAAGAGAGCCAAAGACGCAAATAACTACACAGAAATAACTTAGAAGACTGACAAAAACTATAGCATTCTTATTTTAAGCAATTAATTCACATTTAACCCAGCTATAATGCTATAATTCTGTATCACATGGCATGTACTGTATTAGTGGGCCACACCAACTTAGAGAAGTATGAATTCCACACCCAAAAGTAAAAGAGTTTGGTAACAAATGAGAGCCCCTAAAAGTCTGCTTCAGGGCTCAAAAATAGTTTCTACATTTTAAATTCAAGCCTTCATTTGATCTACCACAACTCTCAACATGGGCATGGCCTAAATCTAATGATTTTGCATCCTATTCACCCGTTATTTATATTTGGTCAAAGACAGAAATGGAAAACAGCAACAAAATGCCATCCTTTCTGCCACCAACACAGCACATCCTGGATTCCTGACAAAGAGTTTTTCCATCTGCTGAAGATCCATGATAGAGCATTAACTCTACAACTGTTTGTCTTCAATGGACACAAACCAAGTTCAGCACTTTGTCAATTAAAAAGCAATGATTTTAATAAGGTGCTGAGAACCCATCAATAAATGGTCAAAAGGGTGAAAACTTACTAGAATATCCACTCAAAGCAAAGGTTTGGTTTCTCTTCAGCTAGAAAAAAAATGAAAAAAAAAAACCAAATCAAAATAAAACCCCACCCCCCCCATAAACAAAATAACCCCCTCAGAAAGTGATATACAGCAAAGCCTTCAAGGAATGCTCCTGCTCCTGCAGCAAAGACAAAATGCACAAAAATAAAAATGAAAGGAAACAATGCAGCAAACAGGATCCCCTTTATTACACTCGCTGTTCAGTTGTTGTGCATCTGGAAACTTCACTGAATAAATGCATTAGAACAGAATAATATAAATTTGACATTAATTGAAGGGACCTCATAAAAAATGCTTTCCCCTGATGTCTTGCATCAGAATTATGCTCAAACTACCTTTAAGTGTCGGACAAAAATTGTGACTTCTGTGATTTACACAAGCTATCAGATGTATGATTCATCTTGCTGTTCTGTTATTTGTCAAACAACATATTATGCCTCCAGCTGTTCCTTCACCCTTCTTCATGGCTATGATCAGGAAATCATAAGAGGGCATAAGTACTCAGCACTGGACTGGAATCCTTGGTTTCTTCTCTCTAAGTTCACTCTTTTCCATCCCACATTGCCTCCTTGTCTCTTTCTATACTTCAGTCCCAGTGAAACTGTTAATTAACATCTCCCATACTCTGTTTCATATAGATCAGTATCTACATTTTAAAGTGGCCAGGTTTTTTTATTATAGCAATACAATATAACATCAGTGGAATTACCCACCATACAAACTCAGAAACAGAAAATCCAACAGGCACTATTCCTGAAATACCCTGAAAAAATTACTCTGAATTCCCCCCTCCTACACTTTAAAAAACTATTTGAAAGTCCAGTGGAGTGATCACAAATGTAGAGTGTTTCCCCATATCTGTTTCCTGCAAAACAGATACATAGAAATTTATTCTGGAAACAGAAACCCCCCTGAAAGTGTTGGAGCAATTAATGCATAGCCCAAATTACAGTAAATTTCAAGTCATCCCATTACTGCACTTCAGTCTTGTGAAGGAACACTACTTCTGAAATACGGTTCCTGATTTAGATATCCATGACCTTCTAAAACAAAAATTATCATGTTATAAACGCCAGTAGGAATAAGCATCATAAAGCATGTGTGCGCATTCAGGCTGCTACTTGCACTTACTGCCTTGGTTGCACGTCATTAATAACAGATTTTTTTGACCATGAGGCACTCATACCTATTCTAACACCATCATGGCATCTCCAGGGGAAAAAAAGGTAGCAAAATCACATAGATGTGAAGTCATTTGGCAGCCTATCCATGAAGAGATCACAAGTAATTCTGTGTTAGCATACCCAGAACCAAAAAGTGACTAGTGTGTGCAAGAAATCTTTTGCTCCCTAATGGCTGCAGGATGACAGATAAAGAAAAACAGTTATTTGAATTTCAGATTGCATACTAACATGCATGAGCTACAAAGGAAAAAATAAATCCTTATATTAGAGAATATTAAGATCTAAAAAGGAGAAAAAAACCCTGAATCAACAGAAAACAAGGGTGTTTTCTTTCACTTTCCAGTGTTTCTCAGCAGCAGGGCCTGTCAGCAAACTCATGTCTTGTATCAGGATTAGACTGAAGTGTTCCAAAGTGGTGAGAAATAACTCTCTGATGGTGTTTCAAAGAAAATGACTTCTCAGGAATTTCCGCAAGGTGCAGCATCTGGTAAGTTTGCAAAGATAAACATTAAAGCAGTAGCAGAAGTTACCAGATCATGTCGTACTTAAAGGAGACTTTTAAAATATACTACTTTTTCTGCAGCTCTGTTACTAAAGCTTTAAAATATTTGGCTCAGTTGGTGTTGCTACACAGCCAGCCACCTTACCCCCCAAGTCCACCCAGCTTTAATCACTCACTCCTTACACACGCAACTTGTGCTCCGGGCTCCAGTGCAGCTGAGAGGATCCTCATTCTTTCTCCAGTTATTCAGTCTGGAAAATCATACACTGACACAAGAGAGGAGCCAGAAAATTACTGGATGGTGGTCAATTAAATAAAACAGTTGGCACCCATAAAACACATAGGGTACCATAGGTCTTTACACTTCATGAATTCTCTGCTCTATTATTACCAACACAATTACTCTGGGACATTTGTTGAGCAGTGCAGCACAGCAAGCATTGGCTAGAAAGTTGTCAGCTACACACACAAAGAAGTCCCTGTCTGCTCCTATAAAGTTTTACCTTTCATTCCTGAATTCCAGTCAGTTAGTGACAGGCAAAGGATGTAATGTGTCTGTGTTCATACTGCCTCACATGGTACACAGCAGCAGAACCTCTCCCCAGCACGGAGAGAGCAGTCATGCCAGTCCTCATCCTTCCCTCCCTGCCTCTCAGGAAGTGGCATGTTTTTTTTAAGCAAACTCCTTTCAGCAAATTACAACAGGAGCTCTCTGTTCCATCCATCAGCATACCACTGCCTGATGACCAGCTTCCTCACTCCTTCCATTTTCAGTTAATTTCCCTGCCCCCTATACTTGTTGATTTCTGTCCATGAGGTATTTCATAAAATTTTGTGGCTGTAGTAAGAGTGCCTGCCATAGCAGAATCAGCCAGCCCTGGAGTTGAAAATTTCTTTTAACAGGTTATAGTGCACACTGGCTACTGTTTTATTTGCCCACCCACCCACCTACCCACTATCCATAACCTGGCTCTTAATCACTCAATTTCCCAGGCCCATATTCAGAGAAGTGAAAACGCAACAACCTAAGCTGTATTCATAAGTTGACTTCTAGGACTTCAGGCAGGTGTTTCAAGACACGAGAAGCAGCAGCAAGAGCAGGTCCCCGTGTGGATATTTCTAACCAAACCAATACTCCAGCGGAGCATATTTGAAGGCAGAAGCTGTTGAGGACAGGGAGCGGCGGCTCCCGGCAGCGGAGGAAAGGCCCGTGCCAGCTCTGCGGCACCATCTAGCGCTAAGAGGGAACAACGCTCTTGGGAGAACAGATCCACGCCGGGTTACGCAGAGCTCAGAAACAACACAAAATAAAGGCACGTAAATAGAAATCGAAAACAAGGCAAGGCAACTAAAGGCAACCCATTTTCACTGTGCACATGCTGGGGCCCGCTTCTGTCACTCTAGGACTGGAACGTTTCTGTTGCGCAGTCCAAACTGGTCGCACACCAGTGAAGATGCTGGCAGCGCGCACTGCGGAGTCCGGCCACGCTCCTCACCACTATTCCCACTGGACTCAGCAGATGAATCACAGCAGCCACATGTTCGCAAAACGTACGTGCAGCCTTGCAGCTGCTTCTCCGCTCTCGTTCCAGGCTGTCGGCTACACTGGAAATCACGGCGGAAGGGCAACAGCAGCGGCTCTGAAACAGAGACCCGCCAGCCCTGCGGAAGGCGGTCAGCGACAACACTCTGTGCATCCTCTCCAGCAGGGACCGAGGCAGAGCAAGAGACGAGCCCAGCTCCCGGGCGTGCTGGCCTCTACAGACCACTGACTCAGAGATTAATGTCCCTGCTCAGGCTCAAACCACAGATCCCAAGTGGTTCCCTTCTGCTCTCTAAAGTTACATCTACTTCCTCCAATTTTATTACCACTACTAGTCGTAGAAGTTGGGGTCGCTTCTATTTTCCATTTCCTGCATCCAAAAAAGTTCACTACTTATTATAAATTTAGATGACAAGGCTTTCTTTTTTTTTTTCCCAGAGAGCAGCTTAGTTCTTTTAATTTTATACAGCTGCATATTTGCAGCGTCTAAGGAACAATTCCTGTTACACGGTAGAATTCCAGTGCCAGATTCTTCAGCCTTCAAATATTCCAGCAATTTTCAGTTTAAAATAGTAGAAAAGGTGATTTTTCTACAATTATGAAGTCTCCAAAGAGTTACAGAATTTGCATCCTTAAATTGTGTGAAATCCAGTTGTTTTTTCAAACTCCCCATTGGATCCAACTGAGTAATGACAAGCTTGCATTCTCATGCCAAAAACCACTTTGAAAATCTATCCCAGTGACAAATTAAAGGTAATTAATATTCATTTTCAAATGGTGGTCCTCAGCAGGACCTGATCAACAACAGAGAAAGCTACCACACATGCATTAATTTCAAGTTTTATTTTTCATGTTGGTGAAACACACAGCCTCTTCTCAAGAGGCATCATCTGTAGAGCTGTTACAAACACATTTTGTACTCTATTACATCACAGATTTGGAAAACGAACAAGTAAAGCACAGGTTTCACACTGCACTTGATCATCTGAGTATTAAGTTACAGATAATTTAGAAATCTTCTGATTTTACATATACATTGCATCAGCCATTGCTCAGCCTTCATGCACAATTTATTTTCTTACAGTCAACACTGGTTTTGGAAACTCTCTTGCTGTAAATGTTATCTTTTCCATTTTGGATCACTTAAATGGTATTTACATAAGTGTGCAAATTGCTTTGAAAGATAGAAACAAACATTAACACATAATATATAGACAGTTTCTTCTATAGTTAAACATTTACTAAAAGGCAGTTAACATTCCTAACACACTTTCACTGTCTAAAATAGGAGAATAAGTTATATAAAATAGACCATCTTATTTTCAGATGCTTCATTTCTGCAGATTTGGTCTTTGCAGCAACATTGCAATTAAAGAGTAAGATTCTACTACGAAGAATCAGAAATGTCAATTCAATGGCAGCTTAACATGTTTAGTACCAGTCACTTTTGTCCCAGATTTTCCACACTTGGCACAGAACAAAAAAACAACTTGAGGGAGGGGAAGACAGCGTTGCACATCTATTTTTTATTTTTAAGCCATATGGAAAGCATGTTTTAAAAATGTAACACATAAATTTTAATTTTTCTTATAAGGGCCTGTTACTGTTACAAGCACAGTTTAAATAAAACTGCAAATTCTTCCACAGAAGCACACAAAGTTCCCAGATTTCTTATGCACCTCATCATTTCAGATACATGCAATTGTTCACACACAGAAAAAGCAGACTCCTTGGGATCACACAATAAAACTGATTTGAGAACTAGAAGGAGCAGGAAATGCTTGAAGAAAATTACTTAGTGTTCCCTGAGTTCCTACATGTGCGTTTTTTTCTACCTGTGGTAAAGACTCCCCCAAAAAAGTGTATGTTCAACTTGATTAACAAATCCAGAAGGCAGAAGTTCAACTGAAGTGAGTTGATCCAACAGCAAAAATTCTAGAAGAGCTCTAGAATTCTAGGAAAGTCTTCAAAACCATCTTTCATGTATACCTGCAAACATTCTCAGAGAAAAGCAACTCATTTCCTAAAACTTCATAGAGCCAAAACTTTCATATACATCATAAATAACAGAGGGAAATTACCCATCAGATAGTGAGGAACTACAAGCGCATCTTAAATAGCTTTAAAACTCATGGTTGTTATTACACAAGACAAAGACACAATACCGGTTTTTGAACACCTATTAAATTGAATAATGTGACTTTCTACAGCAGCCCTGCGTGGAAATTATGCTGCAGTTTGTGCTCCCATCTCAATGCTACTGAGTGCTATCCACCCCAGGGAAACTGAGCCTTAGCCCTCTAAAAGTTGAGCCTTCATCACAATTACACCTGACACAATTTTGTCAGAGATATGCTTGATATTTTATATGACATCCAATTCCTTAATGTGGCAGAAACTGTCCCAACACTTAAAACTGTGCTTTTGGTCTCTTGTTTACAGAGCTTTGGGCATCACACACAAATCCCTGCTGGATTCCAAGTGATGTCACCCTAGTGCAAACCTTGATTAGGTCCTGCTGAAGAAACAAGCCACAGTCTAGAGTTGACAACTTTTAAGCATAAAATGGTGAAACAGATTTGAGATGCTAAAGAAGCTTGCAAAACACATGATGACTTGAAACCAAATAAAAATAGAGAGGATGCATTAAAATTTGGTTACCTTGGATTCTAAGCTAGTTTGAAAAATGCCGCTTATAGGAGATACGTGTTCTATGCTTTGAAAATAAGACAGAATCAAATGTCTTCATAGACTAGCATACTGATTAGCAAATAAACAGCGAGGACACTCATGAACTCAAACATATCACTGAAACATTCCATCTAAATTTTCATTAAACATTTGGCTTCAGAAGTTTATATTCAGTGCATGTTACCTGCTAACTTCAGTTTCTTTTTTTTTTGTTGTTATGGCACACTTCAAAAACACTGCTAACAATGGTTGTTCACTCCTTCCTTTCCTAAGGTGCACGTCACAAACACTATGGAAACATTTCTTTCCAAAGACTTCAGGTCAATAAATTTCTTAAGAGGAAGGATAGGTGCGTATTTTTAAACTTACAAGATAATTTCAATCTAGTTGACTTAGTGTTCTCCCCACTCATATGGATACTGCATTGTAAAGAATAAGGTATTAAAATAATAACCCCCAGTGGAGTAAAAACATATTGAAAACAAACTGAATACTCCCCCTAGTGCTTACACAAGTAAATATCCTGCCTGGCACAGTCTGCCTTAAATGGTCTTAAACAGGAGATAAATAGCCAGATGAACGATCACACATTTAACTCCAAAAGCAACCACAAACATCTTATTGGGATCAAAAGTGTCAGCTGTTGAAATCCAGCATTTAAAATTTCGTACCACTCTCCCTCCAGTGCTTCTGAGGTTTTGGTTTCTTTTAAACTGTGCTTTTAGTAAAGCTTTTCTCAATTTTTTTCCCCGTCAGCTGAAGGCAGGGCCCTAAGGAAGCTCCTATCAGGTAAGAGATGAAGTCCAAAGATGTTTCAAGATGGTGGGTACAATCATGCTTTTTCTCCTGCACTGCACCCAGAAGCTGCCAAGTTAATATTAGGATTCCCATATCACAATTGCAATGAAGCTCTGGTAAATCTGGTACCTTTGGATATGCTCAGCATCACAAGTCAGTCAGATATTTAAGACAACCTAGTCTGTAGCTAGCATAGTCCACCAGAATATTCATCCTCTTCCTCATCACCATGAGAGCCCACTGCAGCTGGTCCTCTGGCTTTGTCTTGGGCAGCATTTGGCGATTTCTTCTTGATTCCACCTCCTGGGACCACCAAGGTAAGACCAAGCTTGGCATACTGGCAATAACAAGGCAAGTTTAATTTCTGTACTATCACAGAATTGACTGATGCTCACAATAAGCAAGCAGGCAGAATTCAGTAAATAAACAGAATGATGATTCCCTCAGGGTATATTTGTCCAGCTTGGAATAAACATTCATTTTTCATTGCAGCGGTTCATTTTTCTCTCTCTCAAATACTCTGAGAAGGGGATATGAGATCTGTATAGATGCTGCTTATTATCAAATAAATTGGCCACATAGCTTCTCTGGTTCAAGCTTTATGTAGAAAAGAAATAATTCCAGTATGCAGCTCTTCATACATTATCTAGTATTAGATCACGTAGAAAGTCTTACAAGTGTTGCTCAGCAAGACCAGTAACTTAATTTTTACTGTTCAGTGAAGTAAAATTAGTCAATACTGTTACAAGGTTTGGCAGGGATGCCAAACCTTTGCTATCTTCCTACAATTTACAAATTCAATTAAATAAAAAATGGTGGGGAAAGAGAAACAACTACTTGCTCCAAATTCAAAATCTTTCCTAAATGAGTACCTTGCTCATAAGAAGCAATGGAAAAAACATTCAGTGATGCCATCCTGTAGGCATCATGCTCTGTTCATGTCTCTGCACATTTATCTGCTGCATGGTATTTCTAAGAAAAAGCAGAAGCAGCAAGCTGCTCTGGCCTTAAGGAAGCAAGCAGAAGAGGACCGAGTTTTGGTCAACTCATTAAACAAATTCGGCAAATCCTTAACAAGCTGTTCTTCCACCTAAATCATTCAGCACCATCACTGGCAGGCAAAGTAAAAGAACACAGGAAGCTCACAGCCACAGGGCAGCATGAAAGCCAGTCACAATAAATACATGGACTGTGCTTTTCTTATTTTCCTCTACTAGGAAAAAAAAAACCCTCTTAACCTGAAAAAAAAACCCTATCACAGGATCTGCCTACTTACATCATTATCCATGTATTTGAAGAGTGGAGAATTACAGACTTCAGAAACTTGATCCTGATCTTGCTGATCATACCCTTCTAAAAGTTGCTCTAGTGCTGCACAGTCTTCACTTCCATTAAATCCTGGTATACTGAAGGAAATTAAGAGTTGATTTCTTTAGGTACATGAATCATATCCATAAAAATTAAACTTTAAGCAATATTAGTTTGCACGCTGAGAATAAGACCACAATCATAGTAAAGACAAAACAAGAATATTAGATTTTTAAATTTTTTTCCTGACTACTCAATAAACTCTTTCTTCACTTAACATACAGAAGAATTCTGTCTTGAGTTTCTATATATAAAACTGGAGATTTTGAAAATATAAGCAAGGTGTTTAAAGACTGATCCTGAAAGATTATTTCTAAAAGTAAAGTAGTACAATTTAACTTATACATATGTTCATTTCACTAAAAACACAGT
>WEIT01005622.1:0-27363 GCA_013389985.1 Dryoscopus gambensis
AGTAATCTGCAAGAGCTTTTTAAATTTCCCGACTATTGATAATATTGGAATTACGGGAAAGTGCACATAGAGAAAGCTTTGGGAAAAATCCAAGGGGTAAGCATTATGCTTTTGTCCCTATTAATTGTCATTTCCAAAAACATTTCAAAAATATCTTTGCAGCAGTTCCTCTCCCCCACTTAACAAATTCTTTTTTTTCCATGTGTCTACTTACAGACCTATTACATTTTTTCCCCCTTAGCAGCTAGGATGCTTTTCCCTCCAAACCTACTCTTGGTTTCCTCTATTAAGATCATAATTGCTGAGTTGGCAGAAGAAAAATTAATCCTACTCAAAAGTAAGAGGAGAAAGGTAGATCAAACGTGTCAGTATCCAGCATTTCTTAAATATAAGATTCTTAAGTCACCAACATGAGGTTTTTTGAATGGTTCAAAACCCCTATGTCTGAATAAGCAGTGATTGCACAGAGATAACTGAAGGGTTTTGTTCTGATTTTTTTTATTTTCCTAATGTTCTTCTCTGTGTGATCTATGAGCTTTTCATGTGTAGTAAATTAAGTACGATCTAAAGTCTTCAGCCACAAATGATTTCACATACTAGGAAATGCTGTCTTAAAAGTTACATCCAAGCAAACTGTGTCAACCTCAATTTTGCATTAGAAAATGTTTCTAGAGAAACAGCAATGTGGAGAAAGCAAGAAAGATTTTTCTGCTGCTATTTTTTGTGTGTTGAAAACAATGACAATAATCCGACTACATGGATAAATACACATAAACCAGACTACTTCAGACAGTATGTGTCACGCAATGATTTATCTTGTAATTTCCTCTCTCTCACACACAAGCACACACTCTCACACATGCACACACATAAATATTATTCTTTAGCCCTTATCTCAGAAATATTTGGATACTGCATCACAAGTACTGAAAACCGGCTGCAAAGCTACTGTTATTATCTCTATTCTCTGTCTTACTATATTTTTTTCTAGAGATAAAAGGAGAATTAAAATGCCTCTTTCATATTGTCAAAAAGCTAATTAAGTTAAAATAATATTAAAAAACATAAAACTTTATTGTAACAAAAAACCACTCAAGGCCAAACAAACAGATGCCCAGAAATCCCTACTATCTCTCACTCTAGTTTTACGCATAATTCAACCCTTATATAAATGCTAAAGGTAATATTGGCTCTGAGAACATAGATGTTTATCCTCAGGCCATCAGCAATAAAGCTAGCTTCATGTAGCATGATAAGTAAATGCAGATACATATTAAAGGTATTATTGGTTTACTACCTTATTTCCTTCATGTTGTAGGCAAAGCTTCCATCTGTTGTACAATATTAAGCTCTCCTCTTTAATCTACTTATTGTTTAATTTTCTCCCTTTTTGTTTTTCAAAGGCAAGTTTTCATTTTTTTAATCATTTACTGCAACACTATTTTTTCAACACTGCCTACATTGTTTTCTTGCAGTAACTTCATTTACCTATGTCTGAACCCAGCCAAAATACAGCAGGAAAAGAATGAGGCATAAATAAAACAAACCACAATATTTTCTCTGAATACTGCATAGGTGTTCCGTAATTTAAGGAAGGTAAAACTCTGGTCTCAGGGAGACGTCAAAAATCCATGTATCAATATTTCATAAAAATAAGGAGTTCACCCAATAAATCTTTATTTTTACACCATGCAAATGGTGTAATTCGCCAGTTGAAAATTAAAATTAGCCATTTTCTTTTAATCTAAGGGTTTGGAAAATATAAATTTTTTTTATTAACTTATCTACTGCTTTATGGGGTAGATACAGACCAATTTATAATCTTTGGTTTGGTTTGGTTTGGTTTGGTTTTGCTTTGTTTTGCTTTGCTTTCGTTTGGTTTGGTTTTGGTTTTGTTTTTAATCCTGGGCACTCATAAAATAAAAGTGATTTTATTTTAACTTCTTGCTATATGAAAGGGACCAACATCTGTGCACATTTTGTAAAAATGTCCTTTTTATTAATTTATCTCCTTGTTTGAAAGAATGACAAAAGCACGACAGTTAGCTGCATCCCAAGGTTCAAAATTTTGATTTAAAATGACAGGTAGACTTGAATGATCTTCCAATCCAGATTTGATTAATAAGTTCATAATGACATGAGTCTCATAAGAAGTTATGGGACACAGTGAAAATGTCTTTACTCCTGGTCTGAGAGAGTAACTTAAATACTTTTCTCATAATGGTTCCAGAAGGTAGCAAAATAATAATTATGACACTGAAAAGAATAAATCCAGTGTTTTTTTGAAAATTAGCATTTTTTCTTATAGCTGTGATATAACTGTGTTCATTGCTCTAATTAGTGCTGATGGCAAATTGCATTTTGATATTTTGGAGTTTCTGTATTTCACTTTTGCAGGAATTTATGAATCCTTGTTTCTCCTTTTTTTGATTTAATTTCAAGCTTAATTTTAGTGAAAAAAATTAAAAGAACAACTATGAATATTTTTTAAAATATAACATTAATTAAAGAGAATCAAAAAGTAGGTGGACAAGTACATAAACCCAGTATTGCCTTCATTAAGGAGATTCATAAAATAAGGAGAGAAATACATAGTCAGACACTGCTTTCTATTTTTTGCCAGTGTAAAAATAAAGTATTTCCACTAAAAGGAGACAATTACTCAGAATTTTTTATAGCTGACCAAGATTTGGTGTAAAAACAATGGTGTTTGTCGTACTTTTGTCTAAGCTGCAATAGGAGGAAAGCATATCTGATTGAAAAAATATAAATTCTCCTCATAAACTTAATTCTTTTTTAATATTCTCATTTGATATTAATATACAGTAAATAAAGACATAATTAGTCCTAGGGCCCTTCAAGGACTGTTTATTAATTGAGATCGCAAAGATGTTTGTTTCAGGTGGTGGACCTTCATATTTGGTTGTCATAAACAAAACTGCATATTAGAACTTAAAAAACTCAAGTACTGTTTCAGAGGAATATTGTTATTTTAGTGCATGTGATATATCCAAGTAAATGTTCCTGTAAGAATACAAGGGGATAAGTTTTTTATGTACCTCAGCAGAACATGCATTACTAAATTGTGAATTTTCCTAAATATGCATGGTAGGATTTCATTACTTCTTGCTATATTTTGAAATCACAAAAAAACAGTCTCTGGGACTGTGAAGTCAAATGATTTTTGTGAAGGAAAATGGGAGGGGGCTGCCCACACACAATCACTGAGCTTCAGTTGGGATTCTCATCCTATAATATGCAGTCACATTAGAGCATCTAATTGTCACCTCAGGCATCAGAATCTATTAATTTATAAAAGTAAATCACAAAAACAAGCTAGTTTGACTAGCAGAGCAGCACTGTATCAACATGGGTACAGTGAGGTTAGCTAAAGGCCAAGGGAGACAGCCTGAGACTGACCCCACGATTAACATGCCAGTGCAAGAGCTCTCTGTGCTGCCACATACCAATCACTCCCAGCAAAGGCATTCTCCTGAAATCTGGTAAATACTCACAGGAAGGATATGGGTGAATTGCCTAAGAAATCTATTTGAATCCCATATTCGTACAGACTTTTTGAAAGGTATAATCAAAAGGAAATTGTCCTACTGCAGGGGGTAGTGAATATCAAAATGAAAGGGGTAATAATACAGAGAAAGCATGAAGAAGCTGTCAGCCCTCTTATGCAGCAAGGATGGGAAGTTTAGAAATGTGTAAACATATTAAGGTCAGCCTTTTACTCTACCTGAAACTTATTTGGATAGTTTTACTCCAGAGTAAAAGTAGAATGCCTTGTGTTAAGGGTAATCTCATATTACTCATGCTAGTTTCCCTGAGGCTTTAATAAACACAGCTTCTTGTTTGCTTACTTGTCTTCTTCTTGTGAGTGAAGACAAGCCCTTAGAAGACAGAATGATGAAGAAATGTATATGAAAACAATAATTTGACAGACTTATATTTTGTAAGATGTTTTAATTAACTTCATAGAATGGGATTCATCTCTTATATCTTCAGACAGCTAAAAAGTAATTATCGATGTCAATGCCAGTCATCTTGTTTCCCTTTTTCAGAAGAGAAATAGGTGTCAGCATTCTTTCCTAAAGTGAGTACCTAAAATCCCCCTCTGAGATGTCAGTATCCCTCCACTGACTATATATAAAGGCCCTCTGATTACCTGTTTAGCTTTATCGGTCTTAATGATGCCTAAAAATATGAAAATCAATGGCTGCCATTATTCCTTGGCAACAGTTTATTTTCCAGAAAACCATGGCACACTGAAATATCAGTGTAGTAACATCATATTGGACTGGTTTTTTCCTCTATTAAATCGTACTATTTTGCAATTATATATGTTGTACAATAGCGATCAGTACTGGGCCCCAGGCTCTTAAACATCTTTATAAGTGATCCAGATGATTGGATTGAGAGCACACTCACCAAATTTGCTGATGACACCAAACTGTGTCGTGAGATGAACACCTCAGAAAGATGTCTTACAGTGACACCTGCACAGGCAGGAATAATGGCCTAGAAAGAGCAGTAAGAAGTTTAATAAAAATGAGTGAAAAGTCCTGCAGCTGGGACAGAATAACCAAAGAGCACAGTATGGGCTTGCATATGTATGGCTGAGAAGTCATGCTGAAAGGTGTTTTCCCAGGGGTCCTGATGGAAAACAAGCTGAACACACGTCAGCAGCACACTGCTGCAGCAACAAAGGGAAATCAGATCCTGGAGAGCATCCATAGGGGCATTATTAGCTGAGACACTGACACAGTCATTTCACTTCATTCAGAGTTTGCGAGGCTTCACCTCCAGTGTAGTTACGTATCTTCCTTTGATTGGTTTGTTCTGTTTCCCCCTTCCAAAAATGTATGGTGTATTCCTAAGATGTAACCCTGCCTTTGATCCCGCCCCTGTGAACTTTTCATTGGTTCAAGCCTTGGGCCCGCGGGCCCTTCGAAACTGCGATAAGGGAGTGCTCAGAGGCTCCACGCTCTGTTGCTGCTTTGGATCCTTCCCCTTCCCCCTTTCCCCTTCCCNGCCCACAGGGAATGTTGCCACCAGACTCCTGCCATCGCTAGCCGGCAGAGAGCTAGGCGGCGGTCACAGCAACACTCCAGGATTGTGTCTAGTTCAGTTAAAGAGAGATGTGGAGACCAGAAAGGATTCAAAGGAGGGCCACAAAAATTATCAAAGAGCTGGAACATTGGTCCTGTGAGGAAAGATGGAAGGAACTAGGTCTATTCTCCTTGGAGAAGAGAGGGCTTGAGAGGGAAATTATCGCAATATTCCAGTACTTAAAGGATATTTACAAAGAGGACAGAGGATCTCTCTTCATGAGGAGCCACATGGAGAAGACAAGGAGTAATGGGTAGAAGTTGCAGTGGGAAAGGTTTCACGTCAACATAAGAAAGAAATCTTTTGCAATGAAAACCAGTCATTCATGGGAACAACCTTTCTGGGGATCTGGTAGAGTCCTTATTCAGTGGGGGACTTTAGGTGCAATTGAAGAGGGTGCTAGATAATATCATCCAGACTCCCTTCCCCATAAAAGATTAGACCAGATAGTCTCTTGAGGGCCTTTCTAACCTGTGCTGTTCCATGGTTCTGTTTCACAATTCTAAATTTTCTATTCAGGATATTGCATTAGCTCATTTCACCCTACAGTGTGGGTAAAGGTCAGTCTGATATCGGAAAATGAGTATTTTCATTGTTCTTTGCACAAGCTTCCATGAGCCTGTGGAACACAGAACAATGCCTACGGGCTACTCAGGATCTGCTTTCTGCCAGGTCTCAATGGCACGCTGCAATTGCTTTTTCATTAACATTTTTAACATTCACATTTTTAATTTGAACTAGTCTTAGTTGCTGTTGTCATCAAAGTACAAAAACGTGTAGAACAGCCCAGGAACTCTACCCTGCTTAGGGCAGAGATCTGTACTTACCATGATAGCTGTATCTGAAGCAGCTGTTTCTATCCTACTAGGTTAAACGTTTTCCTAGTTTTAAAATGAACCTGAACATTTGTAGCTGTAGATTAACCTTGATACAGAGCTCAGCCCCACAGAGGCTCCTCACTACCCTCACAATGGGATGAGGAGGGAATCAAAAGGGCAGAAGCAGAGAAAATTTGCAAATTCTGATAAAGACAGTTAAATAGGTAAAGGAAAAGTCATGCATGCAAGCAAAGCAAAACAAGGAATTAATTCACTGCTTCCCTTTGTCAGGCAGGTGTTTTTCCATTTCCAGGGAAGGAGGATTCCAGCATGTGTGGAAAGACAAATGTCATAACATCAAATGTATGTCATATCCTTCTTCACCCAGCTCTTTTTGCTAAGCACAGAATCATATGACCTGTGATATATCACTTTGATCATTTGGGGTAAGCTGTCCTGTGTCCTCTCCCAACGTCTTGTGCATACCCAGCCTCCTCACTGGCAGGGCAGAAGGAGAAACAACAAAACCCTTGACACTGTCTGAGCACTGCTCAGCAGTATATAAAACATCAGTGTGTTATCAACATTATTTTCATCCGAAGTCCAAAGCAGTACCATGCAAGCTACTATGAACAAAATTAGCTGTATCCCAGACAAAACTACTACAACAGTGAACAGCTGTAATATTTGTGATGTAAAAAGCCATGAGTTCCTAATCCAAACTAAATTCTGCTTGGTAGAAGTAAAATAGAGCAGTCTTAAAGCTATTCTAATTTACAAACCAGACACAGTCAAGTAAGAGCATAGAATTAATTGTTTATTCTACGGAGCAGGTCCTAAATAAACACTAGTTCCACTGAACAGAAGTACCTAGACTGCTGTGCTTTTTGTCCACAAAACAGGTTTAACCCATCAAACTGTACAAGCCTAAATTAATAAGTAAATTTGTAATATGCAACATGTAAATAAATCCTACACTGAAACTTGTGAAAATAAAGAGGATTCAGGAAGCCAAGGAATTTGTTGCTTTTTTTGGTTGAAAAACAAATCCAGAGTCACCTGCCTGGGTGTGAGATAAATCTCATTTGATTTGTTTGGACTTGCATGACAAAGCTTGCCTGGGTGGTTGTAGGATGTCTGTGTATAGGTGTATTATTCCCTAATATTTGATTTATTTCCCTTTCAAGTGTGTTTGACTTTGAAGATGCTACCGTGGAAAGCATAAAGTGCATGTTATTCAGTAATAGAAAAATTGTACAGCATTCATGTTTTGACCAAGGTTAAAGAGCTAAAAACTCCTAAAAAGATAAGTAACTGCGTTCATACCTGGTGTGATTTCTTTGCTTTTTTTCCTTCACTGCCTTTGTATGTTGGACAGCTTTGGACTAAGAGTTTCAGATATATTTTAAAATTATAATTTTTTGAAGATACTTCAGCTTTTAGAAAGTAGCTGGCACTTCAGCAGCAGACTCGGCAAAGAAAAATGAGTGCTGAAAGATAAGAGATTAACTCTCGTTTCAAAACGTAGACACCTGGGGTCAAGACTATGGAACACTGGCAAGAAGTCTGCAGATGCACTTCTTGTTCTGTGCCTTTCCTGCAGATAGAAAGGACTACTCTTTCCAGAATTGTCACAGGTAGATTGCATAACCAATAAATTGATATTTTCCTGTAAGCTTCAAACTTTCATATGTAGGAAATATGGTCTAGGATGTTGTGGTAAAAATATTTTATCAGCATGCCACATTATTATCTGACAGTGAAACCATAAAAGAATTACAGTCTTCTGGATAGTCTTTGCTAACATAACCATACTTACGTCTTCATGTTCTCTCCATATGCCCACTGAAAACCATTGTGAAAAATATCTTAGGGAATTAGAGGTGTTTGCTGTAAGTAGCATTTGTTACTTACTCACCTCTGTTAAACTCTACATTCATTTATCTCAAGACAAGTATATGATGTTAAAGTATAGGAGGTTTTAAATATTACATAATTTTACAAAGATTTTTTCAGGAGGATAATTTAAAAACTATTGTCAAAAGCAAAAACCACTGAATACTACCAGAAAAGTGGGAATACCAACATACCAGTGGAATCAAAGTCTTAAAGGAAAATACAGAACCCTTATTTTGTCATCTCCAGTCTAGACTGAAATTATGTTGGGTCAGTAAGAAGATGCATTCTACTTTTAAAGAAATGAATGCAGTGTTTTGGGGAGACTGTTTAAAAAGCCATAAATAATGTCAGCTTCTTGAAACTATTGAAACTCTGGAATATCACAGATAACCCTAAGGAATACAGTCTAGAAAACATGAGGCAAAAACATTGCACAGTGTTCACCTAAAAACTGTGGGAGCATTCAGCTGGGATTATGAACTGCATGGTTCAGCTGTAGTAGCATTCCTATGATACCTTGGTATGGTGTACATGTATCGATACCATGGAGAGAGGGCCCAGCTGTAGCTTTTAAGAGCTAAGGGCCCCTTTGAGAGACAGAAGAAGGAAGCACAGGCCTTGAGCAAAGTTCCTTACAGGCATTATTTGCCTCTGAAAGCAATTTATCTAACATTCATCAGATTTACTGCTGTGGAGTTTCAGGTCAACATATTGTCACAAGATGCTGTAGCAGGAAAAATCTCTTCTACACAAGTCTATCTACCATCTTCCTGCACATTTGCTACTGCAGAATGACTAATGTAAAGCAAAGAAAAAAACATGAATTGAGACAAAATGAAAACAAATCTATGTTTAACATTCAAGAATGAACAATTGTGTGTTGGACATAAAATACTGTCTTCACTCACACTTGCAATATAGTTTGACTTTCAGGCTACAGCACAATTAATTTGGTGCTTACATTAACAACTATTGTCATTCGTAATGTTACCATAACTAAGAGAATCCTGTTTGTCATTCTCCATGCCCTTGGCAAACATTTAAACAAACACACAAATTCATTTTCATGACAGTTGCAGCAAAACCAACAAGAAAGTCACTACTCCTCTTGCTAACCCCTCCAAAACCTAAGCAAACAACTTGTATTTTAGATATTTAAGGTTTTGGGCTTCAATTTGTCACATCCTTAGAAGAGTTTATTGACTTAAATGTTCCCACTGTTGTTCTCTATTATATAACGTATGCACCACTCCACATATGATATGTGACACAAATTTCTAATCTTTTTTAAGTGGTAAAAGGTTCGTTATCCTGAAAATGTTTATACACATGTGTGCAATGATGATGATGAGGATGACAGTGATAAAGATCTTAAAAATACTTCCCATTTTTTTCTGGTGAAGGTTCTAAAAGGTCATTGCATTGAAACCATCAGGTTGCACCTGCAGTTCTTCTGAGTACTGCTGTAGCAGGATTGTTATAGAAATCTGTGCAGTTTGAGGGGTTTTTTTTTTCTTTCTTTTTAAGCTTACTAGATGTGCAAGTNAACCATCAGGTTGCACCTGCAGTTCTTCTGAGTACTGCTGTAGCAGGATTGTTATAGAAATCTGTGCAGTTTGAGGGATTTTTTTTTCTTTCTTTTTAAGGCTACTAGATGTGCAAGTATTTCTTTGCAGTGAATGAGTTAAAGAAGGGGTTTTTTTACAAAACTTAAACTTTTAACCTATTACTCAAATGAAAATTACAGACAAAATATACTGATGTGAGCAAAAATAGAAAAACCCATTTTATTACTGTGTTGTGAAGACTTCACAACATTAAAAAAAAAATCATTTCAGACCCAAAATCCGGACCAGTACAGAAAAGATATTTGGAACATTTGGACAGTATTAAATATCTAAATGTAAATAAGCCACTGTTAATATTTGATGGCACTAGTTATAACAGTATTGCTGTCCCTTTGACTTACAGAACACTGTGGTATCACCATTATAATGACAAATGGAAAACATGAAAGGAAATAAAACAGAGTTCATATCTAGTTCACTTAAGAGATGCCACATCCTTTTAAAGATATGGGGCTGAAATCAACAGCCTCTTGGGAATTCCCAGTACTCTGATTTGATATGAAAATTTTAGACCACTTTAGTATTTTATGCATTAATGAGTGGCCCTTAGCCATTCTACTTATGAGGCTTGTAATGAGGTTGCTAAAATATCCCTATACCTGCATTTCATCTAACATAAGTAGATCTCAAATGCTCTGTTTTAAAATTCTTTTCCATCATTTACAAGAGATGTGGGAAAAGCTGGGTTTGTTTAAATATTTTATTTTGGTATACAAGACAGTGTGGAACACCTGTAAAATTTTTCCTCTGGGCTTTAAACAACTAGAGTAAAAATATGACATGACTGTTCATATATGAGAAGGAAACTGTTGTATTCAATTTCCTATATTGATGTCAGCATTATGATGGTCAAAGGATCAGAAAGAATTGCAATGAGATGTAAATAGGAATAAATCTCAGTAGAAAACATACCAAAATTTTGCAAACATAAGCTTTTGAAATTTGAAACCTGTTTGTATTTACTTTGCCTGTAAAGTGAAGCCTGCCATTCATCTAACTTCCCTTTTCAATAATCTTCTTTTTATTGGTTATCTTTGAGCCTAGTAAATTCTCTATGCCTTTTAAACTCTTTTTTCATAAACATTTACAATTGACTGGATTTGCCTTATAATCTGTTTCAGACTTCATCAGTCTAAGTGGTTCTGCTTTTCTTTCCCCATGTTATATAAAGATGAAGCAGCAAATAAAAGACTGTGTGATGGCCTTTTTTTTTTTTTAATTTTGTGCATGAGTCACTTTACTTGTACAGATGACAAATGGCATCTTTAATTTGACTTGCATATCATTTAGACACTAGTTAAAGCAACACATTGTTTATTAAGGGTTGCATGAGGTTTTCTAAATGTTCCACAGTAAACCATTCATTTTATTCAGGCTAAAATGCTGTCAAATTTTGCCAAACAGACAAAAAACTGAACTGTTTTATTTTAGTACCTATTCTAATATATATGTGTGTATTTAATTTACATTTATACAAAATATAATTATCTCCTACTTCAGGCAAATGAAAATAAAATCAATTATCCTCCTTTTCATAATCATAATGCAACAAGAGAAAGAATCCTACAACCTTCACGTGAAAATGTAGTTCATTTTGATTAATTCTTCTCTCATCACTCCTTTCCCCTCTCTACCATCCTATGAGTTAAAATTACTATAATTGAGTGTTTATTTGTTACACAAACAAAAAGTTTTTCACTTACTTTTTAGCTAATTTCTTTTTCATGGGTATATACATAGAACTTAAGGGTAAAGGATCCACAATAATTTCTCTTTAACATGCAGTATATCACAAGCTGACAATTTTGCTAACATGTTTGTCCCCATAATTTTTATTTGGAAAAAAGCTTGTGTTTCAAATGATTGTGTAACTTCAGTATGATGACACAGAAGAGATATTTGTTCATTTTTTTTATAATGTAGTACAATGTTTTTGTTAAAAGATAAACACTGTAATCAAACTTCCTCTCTATTTTCAATTTGATAAACTACACAGATAAAACTGTTTTCAAAGTCATTTTTTGCTGTTGTTCTTCAGGAATTATTTTAACAGCCTTTTAAGTCTTTGAATGGTTTTTCCAAGAACCTCAGCAAAACTTTACTTGTTATCTTTAAAATTCCATATGCTGAACAACAGCAAGAAGACACGTTGTTGCCGTGTTCCTGCTCAGAGAAGTAGTACTTCTACAATCTATAAACTCAAAGATCGTACAGGCCTTTCTGCCTTTGAGACCTCGTCTGAGTTGCCTTTGCATTAAATTCCTTAGGCACTTTCAAAGTAACAACTTTCCCTGTTTAGTGGGAATGCATTCCTGTTTCCTAAATAAACACCTTTACCCTGTTGAGATCGTTAGTGAAAATGAATGGTTCTTAGACACATATGCACATTTACTGAGACCAGCTTAACAAATTCTTGCCATAAATTTCTATAGCTGCCTTATGCTCAACATGATTTACCACTTTCCCCATTTGTGTAATTTACACATTTTACAATTAATTATATATTTTTTTCAAATTAAAGAGAAAAAAATCCCCAAACAAAGCAGGAGTTTCAAAGCCTGCTGAGTGCTACTTATACTATTCCCCTTTAATGATGATTTTTCACTGATAAGCAATTTTGGCTTAGTTATTATTCTGTTGAGCTTGAGCTTTGCACATTGCCTGGTGGCCTCTTCTGACTCTAAAATCTGTGACTCTCTGAAAGTTGTAGTTGACTTCCTTTTATAAATGGCTTTGGGGAACAAAAATCACTCTCCTCAACACATCCCTAGTACATATCATTTTGAATAAAGAAAAATTGTAGTCAAATCACACAGCCCACTATCTTTAACCAGACATATGCTTTGGTCTGATAGAACTCTTTATTCCCCTGCACAAAAGTGGTCCAATCTGCTCCTGGTATGTTTCGCTTTCTCCCACATTTGTCTAAAATGCAAGCCATACGAATTGTTCTGGTGCGCTGAAAAAGATGCCCAATCTTAACCAAGGTCACTAAGCTATATTAAAAAGTACTGGAACAGATATAAGACCCTGGGAGGAGGATGAGTTAAATGATCAGATCATCCTTTCTGACCTCAAACTCTGTCATTTTTCATGCACCTAGTTTTGACTAGCATGGGGGGAAAAAAAGAGAAGGAAATACATCTCTCTGGCTAAAAAAGGAAGGATGACAATGTCTCTTTTGTTTTTTATTTGTAGTCATCTAAATTTTCAATTTGTTTCCTCATCTTGGTGTATGCTCCTGTCTGCACTCTTCCTGCTTGTGTTTTGGCAGCCAATTTGGGGCTGCATTTCTTAAGGGTATATAAAACTAACATTGTTGTGTGGCTGTTTTGACAGGCAAAGCACTCATGCAAAGCAAGATGAATGGGATGTCAGTTTTTCCTATCATGGGATCTCCATTTACTGACCCAGATGAGAACTGTGAGAACTTGTCACAGAGGCGAGACAAACCAGATATGGCTTCAAATGGGGCTCTAAATCTCGTGTAGTTTTGAAGCTACTGCTAGAGCGCTGAATTTGTCATAAAAGACTTGTCAGTTCAGAGTTCATTAAGGTAAGAGATGAGAGTGTTTTATCTGGACACTCTTGAGCCCTCCTATGGTAGTAGTAGGGGCTAGTTATAGCCCTTGAAAGAAAAAAAAATGTGCTTTTGCAGTGTTTTCTTCCAGCTTTCCTTTGGATTGAATCTCTGTGGAATAGCTGCTCCTGGCATATAAGTATTTCTTTTCCTTGTTTGTCTTTTTCTGCTTCTTTGTTAAACTTGGAGGTGTGTTTGTGATGTCAATTCAAAGCCCCTTGAGATTTGGCTGGGACTTGAGGTGAGGTGTTAAACTTCACAAGACTGAATTGGAACACTTAAGGTGAGAGACAGGGTTTTAATCACTTGCACTGTGGCAGCCACAGTAGAAACTTTGTGACCTCAGCTGAGTTTTCTTTTACTCAAAGTCCAAAATCAATAGAAGCATTCAAGACTGGAGAAATGACTTGTGTTTAACTTTGCCCCCAAAGTTGGGAAGCATCAAAAAGTGTATTTCTCAGATGTGCAGTTTGAAAACTGTGACTCTGAAATGCTGAATTTCAGTATTTTGAATTCCATGTTTTGTAAATAATTCAGAACTGCAGCACCATCCTTGACAGAACACTTAATCCTTCTGATTCTCAGTCATATTTTCTTCAAATCAAAAAGGTTTGCTCTTGTACCAAGGTGCATCTGTACTGATGCACCTTGACATGTTTGGCAGAAATTAAACAAGAACAACAACAATTATAGTAATATTTATGTGGATCACCTACAGTCTTCCAAAGATTTTATTCTAGCACATTTATTTTAAGGCTCAAAATAGCTATATAAATTGATATATAAAATAAATAGAAAATATATAAAATATAAAATTGTATGGATGTTGGAAAACAAAGTAGTTCAAATTTACTAGGCAAAATCTGTGGGGTTTGGGTGGAGTCCTGGCTAGCACAGTCATTGAGTTCTTCACAGCATCATATAAAACTTACATTGATAACAAAGGTATGCTGTGAACTGTCTGGCTATGTTAAAACATTGATTAATCATCCATGCAATCTAATAATTTTTTTATGCCATTTTTTTTTTTTGGTGCAGCCCAGTAAATTATTCAATATGGTGTACAAATAAACCCCTTGAACTGTGCTACACACAATTCTGCTGTGGTGACCCCAGGTGTACATGACAGTGACATTTGTAGTCTTTCACTCAGCATCTGTGTGCATGAGTATCAACAGTTTTGAGGAGGAAGGAAATAAACTATGACAAAAAATAACACCACATACCTCCTGACAAGTCCTGACAAGGATCCTAGTCCTGCAATTGTATCTCATCTTATGATTTTTGTGAACAATAGAATGATTGTCAAATCCTCCAGGTCTGTTTTGTCTTTCTCTTAACCAGCAATGGGTGTTGTAAATAAATATCTGTAAAGAAAAAAGAAACAAAAAAACCTCCACCTTCTTTGGCACTGGCCAATATTATTGGCCTAATAATGTGAATTAAAAAGATATGCACCACTCATCATGTAGAAAATCTATAGAAGTCACTTCTTAAGAATCTAAAGTCAGTGGAAGGAAAGGAATAAGAAGGTACAGATACAATATTGTGCAGATATGCTTTAGAAAATAATTTCTGACAGAAAATTAATCTATGTCCAGCAATACTTCAAGTAGCTGTCACCAAGGAACACTGAATACAACAGCTGATGATTTGAATTTGATCCAGTACAACAAGATTAAAGGGCAAGTGAAAAGTACTCCAGTTATGTTTGAACCATCAGCTGCACAAATATAAGATGGGAAACAACTGGCCAAATGGGGATGATCTGGAATTATAGCAGCTTGCTGCCTGAGCATGAGTCAACTGTGTCATGTTGTTACAAAGAAAGCAAATATCAGACTGCCGTGTACAAGCAGAGCATCCTCTGCAAAACACAGCCAGTAATCCTTGTGCTTACTCAGCACCGCTCCAGCCTCAGCTGACATGCAGTGGCCAGCAATGTGCCCAGCAGGTGGGAGGCAGCACAGCTGGAGAGGCGATGGTAGTATCCGGGCTGTAGTTCAGATGTATAGAAAACAATTTGTAAGAACAGTGAAACTTTAGGATGGATTTCTTAAAGATCTCGTCAACGCCCTGTTTTTGAAAGCATTTAAGAGGTATCAGTCAGGAATGACATACTGAGGGACGGGCTGGATGATCTCTGAGAGCTTCTTTTATCCACATTTTCTATGAGTAATCACTCCCTTAATGACACCTTTTCCTATACAGGTAAAGAAAATGGGTATATAATATCTCATTAGATTTGTAGCTAGACAAAAAATATGATTCTTTCTTCATAAGAGATTTAGCAAGACTCTTGAATGTAAAAGCTTTTATTTCAT
Source organism: Dryoscopus gambensis (assembly GCA_013389985.1). NCBI lineage: Eukaryota > Metazoa > Chordata > Aves > Passeriformes > Malaconotidae > Dryoscopus > Dryoscopus gambensis. Next base: position 15,368 of record WEIT01005622.1, read on the forward strand.
CCTGAATGAAAGCAAGCTTTGTTCCTCCTTTCATCTGAAAAAAAATGTGTGCTTTCCAAAATAAGGTTCATCATGAGGCAAAATGACTTTTTCTCAAGTTGATTTAGTTCATTATAGGTTTTGTTTGTATATTTGTTTTTATTTAATGTAAGCTATTTTATCTCTGAAGAACAGAAATCTAGTCATAAGTCTCTGCCATGCCTCTAAGTGAACACCAAGAAAAGTTCATTTTCACAAAGTTTTCAGATATTTCCTTTGATTAGTCACAAAAATCTTATGTAAATACAATACTATAAGAAGGATTAGCAGAACTGATGGAAGTGTTTATCTACTTCATGCAATTTAGCAATCAAAGGAAGAAGGAGAAAGATCAAGGTGGGCTTTCTGACCAACTCTCACTTATAATTTGTCAGCCAGGCTTTGTGTCTGTAGTAGCTATAACTGTAAAGTAAAGTCTTTTTGGTTGTTTTTGGTTTTGTTTTTTATTTTTGTTTTCTGAAATATTATGTTATATATATATTCTGGTTTGTGCAGATACCATCACCCATTCTTTATCATTTTTTGCTAATGTGAAGTACCTGCAAGAGATTTTTTTTTCCTTTTTGAGTACATTAAAAATACTGTGAAAGTCAATTTTAAATTAACAATTCTAACATGAAAGTCAACGGAGGTGGAACCTCAAGATCCCATTTACTTATAGCATGTTTCCAAGCCTGCTGCATGTCTTTGAAAGGTACAAACACTAGTCAGAGAGAATCAAGATTTTAAATCAAACCTGGATGTCTTTCCAACAGATCTGTTGTCCCTCAAGCAGAAGATATGAACTTGATGCATGAAGTATGGGTTTAGATTTTATAGGCTGCTACACAGGTGTTGGGAATAGATGATCATAATGGTTCTTTTCATCTGTACAATATATGAATCTGAATTCACTGTAAGCATATTGAGAGGCAAAGAATAACTCAATGAAAACAAATAATCTAAAAAGAAATAACTACAACTATGAAAAAGACCCCCCCAAAAAAATGCCAAGAAATGCCTCTTATCTTTTACTCTCTTTAAGGAGGCCAAAAATAAAAGGTATCACTTTCTATTTTCCCCATTTTCAACTTTACCCATATTCAAACACAACAACAAAAATAAAAAAGTAAAGGTCTATGACTTTTAAAGGTGACTTCCTGTTTTATCGCCTTTATGTTATTATTGGCATGTTGGCCGACTCAGTAGGATTTCTGAGATAAAATAAATGCAAGATGGAAATTAGAAATTATGGTTTCTGGATAAAGGATATGGACTCAATAATAAAAGAACTAGTAGCAAATTTGCCGGTGGTACATTGATTGAGAAATAATTTAGCAGTTTTTCCATGCTGCATTTGTTCTACTGTGCTAATGGTCATGGTAAAAATTTGCTGTAGTTATTAGAGTAGCAGATATAAGTACAGACCACACAGGGAGCAGAAACATAGAGTAAGAAGCAGCCATTAAAGTCACAATGAGAAATACGACCTTATCTTTTAACAACAGAGGTGTTAACACAGCAGACTGCCTTCTCACCACATTGCTGTTTAAAGACTTCATTTAAAATACTCCTTGGCTGGCATGCTTGGAAACACCATCCTTTAGCAACATGAGAGTGTAGCATATAGAACTAGAAAAGCATTTAATGGCTATCCCTGTATTACTGGATTTGGGAGTGCTTTTAAGTTAATAGTTGCAGTTTTTAGCTCCTTCCCTCCCTATCAGAAATGTCCCTTCTGTCCTCTCTTTCATGTAAAGAAAACTTGCAAGCCGGACTAGAGTATTGCTTGCTTTAAAAAGACCTCAGGGTACTTATTGCAGCACCTCCCAGCAGCCCATGGAATATTTAGTTTTTAATTCCTGCAGTTGGAAGCAAATATATCACACAATTTCATCCCAAATTTAGGAAACTAAAACTTAAAAATATGTTTTTACTCAGCTGTACTCTAATGACTCGCACTTGAAATAGTGAAACATTCAGATATTAAAAACCTTCTTGTAGTTTATGTACAGAAGTTATTAATTGACAGAATATATTCTATTATTCTGTTGAAATTTATTCTTTAGCTAAAATAGATCCACTTTCATTTTACCCAGCTGAAGTTTTTTCCAACGTAAAAGGTTTTCCAAACTCTTTCTCATGTTAGTAATCAGTCTGAGCTAATATTTTTTGAACTTGACCAGAATTCTATATAGTACTCCAGACAGATACGACTAGTGCCTTATACTTGCAAGGATTGTACTTACTATGCAGGGAGGAAATTCAAGTAATTTTTTCCTGTTTTCGTTTTCCACCTGTTCAAATACCCTCCACACCTATCACAAAACACATTTTTATGAGTATCAGTACACAACTGATTAGTTTTAGCAATTAATAGGAAAAAAAAATTAAAAGGAAAGTAAAGAGACCAAGTTGATTAAGAAAACACCCTCATGATAAGAAAATGTTCGACACAAATATTTCAGTTTCTTTGATATATATGGCTGAAAGTAAAAATGAGATATTCAGTTTCAGTCCTTGTACCTAATATGTTATATATATTAAATACACTTAAAATTTAAAAGCATATTGCAGTGGTCTCATGTTTTGAACGGTTACATCACTGTCTCCAAAACAAAACACTTAAACCCTTTGAATCCATAAAAAGCCTTGAAGCATAGACTTCTATTCTCACAGGGAATTAAAGTTATTCAGAATGTAGGAATTTCTCAATAGATAGAAATTTCTGTTTTCTTGCCAACTCTACCAGTACCTAAGTAACGATCTTTTTACTTGGCAAATTGCTTATCATGAGAATTTTTAAGTGTTTTCTAATTAAAATAGGTATAAACTGTATGTATAAGGTAATATGCATATATAAGTTAATGTGTTTGAAAAAAGATAGCTGTTTGTCTTAAATTGCAACTCAGTAAGTGTGATTCAATAATCTAGGCATTGAGAAATGGCTTAAATCGAGTGCTACAATTTCTGTAAGTGACTTATTAGTGACTAAGTAGACTGCTCCTACCCAGCTCATTAAGTATTAACCATTTTCTTTGTAATGTGCACCCATGGCCTTCCTTTGAGAAGTGCAGTTCAGGACTGAAATCCAGGAAAGCATCCTGGAGTTGCCTTTCATGTAATTTTCACAGTAGATTCCATGAGTATAGGATGGAAATAACAATGGCAAGAAGTCTTGTTAAGGTGTTTGGTAAACACTGATTAAAAAGTGTTTTTCAAGCACTTTTCAGAGGTAATTTTTTGGGATAATCACCAAGTTAGGAATCTTCAGTCCCATTTAGTGTAGGAATAATTTTCCTCAAAAGCAATAGAACTACTGCAACTCTACTGTGTCACACAGGCAAATGTTGTGACACAGTATAAACTACAGTCTTCCTGAGTTGTGGACATCAAAGGCAGAACTTGACAAGTATGGAAAGGATCCCATGCGCCAGCAGAGCGCAGTGGTGGTGGCAGAAATGCTCACAGCACTGCAACCCAACCTGTAGTGGTGCTAAATAGAAGGCAGCCTTATGAATATCGCTCAGTGTCTATGTCACGCAGAATTTCTGAACTGAGCAGAGGATTCAGTCTCATATATTCCCATGCAATGTTATATTGTTTGGGTGAAGTGGGGCAAAAGATTTTAGTCCCAAGAGCTTTGAAAGTTACACCTTGACAAATCTCATTCAAGAAAGCCATCAAATCTCAAATTCACTTACAGCTAAGATATGTGTTCAAGGAAGTGAGGAATGGAAAGACAAAGGGAGATGATTCAATGATCTTAGAGGTCTTTTCCAACCTAAATGATACTATGATTCTATGATTCCTGGTAAAGCTGCTTTTTCACAAAACCTCCCTCCAAAGATCAAAGACCTGCATGGATTTTCTGTTATTTTCAGTAAGGTTCAGACTGGATGACAAATGAATCAGAATCATGCAGAGAAAACTTCATAATGCTGTTTCTGTGTTCTTTTGTGTTTTTCTCAATGCCATATCCATCAAATACGACATTTTTTGTCATTGCATGGTTGCATGAAGGCAAGCTAAACCCAGACTAGAACCTTCATGAAGCAATGATCAATCACCCAAGATGTTTGGGTTTGGTATTCAGATGAATATGGGCGCACAGGATGGCTAAAATAGCATAAGAAATTATTTTCTTGCATTATTTCTGTGCTCTGTGCTTTTCATGCATGATAAAATTTGGATTTTTTCCAAACCATTTACCCAGACCTACTTTCTAACTGTGTACTTTTAATACCTCTGAAATGAGTTTTTCTCATCTTCTCATGGAGAACCTTGAAACTGCAGTGGAAAAGTGGACAACATTGTCAGCAGACAGTTCAGCAACTGCAGATGGAAAACATCACCGTGTAAAACTCACATGATTAAGCCATTGTTTACAAATAAATTGTACTCTCAAAGTTTACATTAATGTTATCTAGGGACACCTGGCAGAAATATTCCTAGTTACACTTTATTGACTGACAAAACTGACTGTTTTACTTTTCAGTGTTTTCAATAGTAGAATTTCTTTTCTGCTGTTTTGCTTTTTAGGCTTTTCTCTTTTTTCTTCCCAATGCCAAAATCAAACATTTTTTTAATGCTAATGTAATAATTTCTTTTTAGCATTGAACTCACTGAACTCGGACTGGTTAAAGTCTTTAGTAAAACTCAGAAAAAAACGCCAGCTATTGGACAGTAAACGAGGTATTGTACACTACTATTTCTTCACAGATGCTTTGAGAAGTTTCCTTTTCCTTCGATTGGAGGACTGCGGTGGAGTGCCCTCACAGCCATCTCTTCTCCAGGCTGCATCAGCCCCTGTCCCCTGCCTTCTCCTGGCAGGACAAGTGCTCCATCCTGTCCCGTTGTGGTAACCCTCCACTGAACTCACTACAATTTATCACCATCTTTCTGTTCATGTATTCAGGAAAAAAAATCATCTACATAAATCACATTGCCACGTATCAAACATTTCATTTGTGTGTAACAGTTCCTTTCTATAAGGCTGGTTTAGTTTATGAAAAAGTGTTAGGCCGTATGGACAGATAAATGTTTCAAAAAATGATTGTTTACAGAAGAAGTAGACATTCCCAGCAGGTTTAACAAAATCTCCACACAGGAGCCTCAGTCCACTCCAGGAAATCAGTTGTATTGACCCTGCAATGGCTCTCCTGGGACATCAATCAAGGAAATGGAGATCCAACAGATCATTGTCCCCTCTGCCTGATAAAGCAGAGCTAACGCAGCTAAAAATTGATGTCAAAATAATTTGACCTATTAACCTACTTAACTTTCCAGCAAAAATGTGAGCTCAGGTTGTACAATCCGGTGCGTTTCTGTTTTCATCAGAATTTAAGGATGTTCATAGGCAAGGCATAATGAATAAGAACCTGATTTTCAAAAAAAGGATTTTAATACAAAGGCAACTGAGATTACTGAATTAAGATAAGATAATTTCAGTTAATAATGTAGTGGATAGACTGGGACACACTCCTCCTGGTGGTAAATTAGTTTATTCCTGAAAAAGACCCAAAACTTTCTTTCCTTTCCAGCAATCTCTTTCATTAGTTCTTCAAAACAGATGCTCTTCATACTGAAATTCTTCTTAAAGTTGGAATCCAAATGGGAAGGGAGATAAACAGTCCCAGAAGTCTGCTACTGAGAAATAGTTTTACAAAAAATATCTATAGAAAACGTAGCCTAAATAGTAATTTTAAATATGTGAAATATTAGATATAGGAGTTAAAAGTTTTCCTGATTTAACATGAAGAGTTATATGCAATCATTATGCTTAATAATTATCATGAAAATACGATTATGTATTTAAGTTTTCATTGAAAGTAATTTCAATCCCAAAATTAATCCTTAATAATAATTAATTTAAAAATAAGAAAATCCACAAAGCAAAAACAATACAGTAAAATATCAATTATAAAGCAGAATTTGGGAAAAGAGAAATACCAATGAAATTTCCAGTGACTTATCTCAAAACCAAATAACAATAGGATAAAATAAAATGCATTTCAAGCATTGATCGATTAAAACAATGTTTTATCTGAGGTGTTGGGATTGATTTTAGGTGCTGCAAAGTCTTCATTCTCCAACAACATGGACATATGCACACAGCCTATATACTTGCTCTTTGTGCTCTTTGCATCATCCCTCAATTTCTTTTCCTCAGGCTTTTTATAGTCAAATCCTTCATGCCCATCTTGGGAGAAAATATTCCAAATAGCCCCAACAATTACAGGTTTTCTGAGTTGTTTTTCTTCTCCTCCTCACACGGCTATAATTGTTATGTTCCAGTACACTTCATTCCTGTCCATCATAATGAAAGATGAGCTGCCACCAGGTACTGCACACCTAGTAATAAGGAGGAGCAAAGTATCTGGCCTTGTACAAGCACCAGAGCAATCATTTTCAGCAGAAATTAGGAGTTTGCTAATGAAGATGACATATTGAAGAGACAACTATTTATTGAGGATCATGAATAACTAATTCATAGAGAAAGCAGCGAGAGTCTGTGGTCAGGTGATCCAGTCTGTGATCAGGTGTTGTGCATGCGGGCAAAAGAAATAAAAAAGAAAAGACATTTATTTCTACAGCGTGGTTACTTAGGAACTTAACATCCATGTTGAGGAGCATAGTATTTTTAACCAGTCAAATGATTTTTAAATGACAAGAAGACACATCGCAAAAGATAAATCAGATACAGAATCTGAATTACTGTGTTGAGCAAGGTGTGAATGGCATCAGTTGTACCCTGGAGGCGATTCTCCCTGCTCACTATACACAGAGCCTAGAAAATTAGGTTAGGTAGACACCTAACTTAAAATGAGTAATGTTATTGAGATTATTCCATTACAGCTAATTCCATTAAACCGTTTGTCAATAAAGATGTCACACTGACCAGACCAAATTCTAAATAGTGGACAAATGTACTGAAACTGCAAATCAACTTCATCCTGTACAGACTGATAGAGCAAAAATACTTCTCTTAAGACTATAATTTCAAGTTTACTGTATTTTGTCTTTTAATTGTTCTTCAGACAAGTTTTGATTTCAGAGTACTGAGATTTTTGAGAAACACTAGGGTTTCGGTTTTGTGTAATACTGGTGCTGTGTCACCTACATAATGCTGGCACTTCAGCTCTTGTTAGTTGTTACCTCTCTCAACAGCTTTACAGAGCAGTTGAACAGAGATAGAGCTTTAGGGGATAGTAAAGCTTTGGACTTGGAGATGAAAAGAATAGAAGCCTAGATCACTCCTTAAAGTCTGAATTTGGTAACAGAAGAAATAAAAGAAGGTAATTTCACCCACAGCTTATGAGTGTTATCTTTTTAGAATGTATGACCAAAAGACCACCTCAGATTCTGAGTGCCAGTTGACAACTCTCAAAACGAAAAGCTATGCATTTATTTGTAATGATGTCTTGCTGTATGTAAAGAAAGTTGAATTGAAAAGGAGTCACTAAAGCGCCAGTAAAAATAATTTCCTATCTTTAAAATGAATGGTTTATAAGCATTTAGGTTAAATTTAATGAATATATTAGGAAATAATGAGAATAGGCTGATAAGGACTTGGGGTTTTTTCAGTATAGGAAGTGAAAAAAACTAAAATTCTTCTTTAAAATATAAATGGAGGAAAAAATAAGCAGTAGGTGATTGGTGACAATAAGGACACAGTCTGTCTTGTTTTGTACGAAAGTTCTAGGAGTCAGCTAAAAAGTTATACTGAAAGACAGTGAGATACCAAACATGTGAAGATGAATGCCAGTGTATTTTCTGGCATTGGACTACTAGGTGATCTGGATTCTGTATTTATTTTTTCGGGTAGAGGACAAGGTTTGGCAAATGCACTTAGTCACTTGTCAGTGATGAAAAGAATATTCTTGGGACACATTGGGACTTAAACATCACTTGCTGCAACAGTTTTATTTAAAATTCAACAACGCACATATACAAGTATGAGCTAGTGAGAGAAAACTACTTTTCTGTTTCTGAAGATCTTCTACATGTTTTCAGTGTTTCTCAATGGCTGCAGGTAGTATCAGAAAAATATAACACTAGATTTTTTATTAATATTTTCTTGATGCACACAGAAGACACTATGTTCATTGTAAAGGCATTGATGAGGACTCCATTCAACTGAATTAGCCTGCTGTGCTGCTTCCAGATGTGACTTGGGAGATCCTGATTTCACATGTCTTACTGTCCCTATTTTACCCACTGTCCCCACCCCTTAGAATTGTCCCTGCCTGTCTGCACTGCCATCTACCCTAAACTGTAGATGTGCTCTCTAGTAGCTTTCTCTTTTGTATTCTCCCAGGACTAAAAGCCATTGTCTTTTCCAGCATGTATAGATGGTGTGGGACTTTGTGAACAAAATAAAGAAGGGATACAAGTACAGATAAATATAGTTAAGATGCAGAAGATATCTTCTACTTTTTAAGAGTAGTGGTAAAGGGGGTGATCACAATGGCCAAAAACCCCTACAAAATAGGAGTACAGCCCACATATATAATGGCAGCAGAATTACAGTACTTCCTCCTACATGCTGGCTGGAAGTAAGAAGATGAGTTTTTATGAATGAAAAGAAAATGAAGTAATATTCCAGGGACCTCTGTAGACTCCAGCTATATCAGACTTAGGAATTCTTCTAATTTCTTGTTTGTTGGTACAGTCCCAGTCCAGCTACATCTTAGTTTCATATTGGAGATTTACAAATCGGGCTTGCCATACTTAACGTCATCCATTTATTTCTCTAAAATAAAAATCTGGGCAAGTGTGTTGGTTGTGAGTCATTAAACACTTTCAAAGGTCTCTGGGATGTCCAATAGGTAAACCCACAGGCCTATCTAGAAGGTTGAGCTTCTAGAAAAGAAGCAACTCCATATGGTGTTGGACTAATTAGAACTGTCTTGACTCCCTACTCTTTCCACCATCTGTCTCCTGAATGCTTGATTATGCCTTAAGGAAACATTACCCTCTGGATCACTTGCTAGTCTTAGGCATAACAGCCTCCTTATATCTTTCTCTTGGCCATCTGGTACTCTTCCCCATTCTCTTTGCAGGGTCTAAAGACAAATTCATCAATCCTTCCCTTTTTTCTGCCCAAGTAAGCTGCCCCATTACGAGTAGATTCACATGGAGATCTCTTAACTGCATTTCTGCAGTTCTGAAATAGGACCCTGTAAAGGTTGATTTAGAGAAAGTATTTCCCAGTAATACCTGGAAATTATGGAGAACATTGACCTAACCTACCTAACAATCTCTCAGAAATACAGCTTCCAGTCATGCAGCTTTACTCAAAAGGCTGAGCCCAAACACTTTCAGGGAGCCGTCAGTCATACTGGTCCACATGAAATACAACTGATCTGAAACAATTCATTTTTATGTAGTGGAAAAGATACAGGGAAGCATGTGGTAATTTGCTACATCATTGTCTGGTTTTTGTATAAAAATTAAGTAAGGAAAATGTAGGGGGTAGATGATGTCTGGATTCCAGGCACCCTATCACTCCCCTCCACAGCTGGAGAGAGGAGAGAAAATATAATGTAGGGTTCATGAGTTGTGATAAGGACTGGGTGAGATCAATCACCAAATACCATCACAAGCAAAACAAGCTAGAACTAGAATTAACTGAATTTATTACTTACAAAATCAGAGCAGGATTATGAGAAGTAAAATAAAACCTTTGAAACACCTTCCCCCTACCCCTCCCTCCTTCTCAGCTCTACCTCTTACTCCAGAGGGCAGGGAGGCACAGAATGGACTTAGAGTCAGTTCACCACCTGTTGTTTCCCCTGCTGATCAGGAAGAGGAGTCCTTCCCTTGCTGCACTCTGAGGTCCCTCCTACCGGAGACAGTTCTCCATTAACTTCTACAGCATGAGTCCATCTCACAGGCAACAGTCCTCCCCAAACTGCTGCAGCATGGGTCACTCTTCCACAAGGTGCCATCCTTCAAGGACAGGCTGCTTCACTGTGAGCTTCTCTCTCCTCAGGTCTCCCATGAGGTCACTGCCTCCTCCCAGGCATCCACCTTCTCTGGCATGGGGCTCCTTCACAAGCTGCAGGTGGATCTCTGCATCCCTATGGTTCTCCATGGACTGCAGTGGCACAGCTGCCTCACCATGGTCTGCGCCACGGGCTGCAGGGGAATCTCAGTTCCAACACCTGGAGCACCTCCTCCCCTTCCTTCTTCACTGACCTTGGTGTCTGCAGAGCAGTTCCTCTAACATGTTCTCACTCTTCTTTTCTGGACACAACTGCAACTCTGCATCAAGTTTTGGTTTTTTTCTTTCTTCTTAAATCTGTTATCACAGAGGTGTTATCACCATTTCTAATTGGCCCAGCCTTGGCCAGTGGCACATCCATCTTGGGAGCTACCGGGGATTGGCTCTGCTGGACATGGAGGAAGCTTCTGGAAGCCTCTCACAGAAGCCACTCCTGTGGCCAGCCACAACCAAAGCTTTGCCATGCAAACCAATACAGAAACCAAAATGAAATTTAGGGAAATCAGAAAGATAAAAGAGAGTGTGGGGGAATGGGGAATGAGGACTGGAGGACAAGTAACCCAAAAAGCAAAAAAATTGAAATTATAAAATGGCAAAAACTACTTTGTTTTGGTCCTGCAATTATGAGGATCTTTTTCTAAAACAATATTTGCCCAAAAGAGTCCAATCTTGAACATTTAAATCTTATGAAAGAGAAATTCTCCTCTAAAAACTTACAAAAAAGTTCTTTCAACTAGTTCTTATACTTCTTCAGAAAAGTTGGAAGTAAAAAAATGGTGATTTTCAGAATTTCCATACTTTTTAGTGTAGATGGCATAATCTACATTATACATTATACAAGGCAAAGATCTAATCCCTTTATTAAAGAATGGCTCCCAGTAACTTAGTTTTTCCGTGAATGAAATAGATCAATTTCCAACTAAATTGTCTACAAATAGTATGGATAAGCCAACAGCATCAAAATATTTCCCATTCTATTTAAGAAGGCGACAGCTGAGATATCTCAATACAAGAGTTTTATTAAATTATACAGTTGCATGACAAACAGAAGTAGACATTGAATGAATACATTGGTTTCAGAATTAATATGGTACATGAAAAATTTAAATGAGAAATGGAAATAAAACACGGACAAAATGAAGATAACTATGTCATAAGGCCAAAAGATGTGGAAAGAACATGTAACTTTAGTAATGCAATTCCTGAAATAAAAAACTATCTATAATTTCTTACAAATTTAGTCTACTGAACAGAAAATCCTTAAAATCTGAGATGAACTGAAGAACTGCTGGTAATAACCAAAGGACTTGAACAGTAACAAGTTCAGCCCAAAGAAATAGACTATTACTTGAATGATTTACAAGTGTGCTCTGAATTAAAAATATATAAAAGAAAAAGACTGAAGAAAAAAAAATTCTGCTATTGCTATGGAGAGGGACTGCCTCACAGTATAGACACCCAGCATTTGAGAAAAACAATGGGTTATATGGGAAAGGCATAGCACTTTCATGAAGTGACAGACACAGTCATTATTACTAAATACTTTAAGCCACAAGACTATTTTAATGCATAAAAATGGTAGAGCCCTCAAAGCCCAGAAGTAAAAAATGTATATGCAATGCAAGAGAAAGCTTATGAACAAGGCAGCAGAAATAAAACAATTTTTTCTACTTCATGCAAATAAATAGGTACATTTTCTTCCTTTTTTTTTTATCTTTTTTTTGTTTTGTTTTTAAGAGTTAGCACATTCTAAGATAAATCACATAAACAGATAAATAGACTCAGGAGCATCAGTAGCTGTTAAAGCAAAGAGGAAGAAAATCACACACTAAGGCATACAATATCAGATTTTATCCACATGGTGTAAAAAGTTCAGTAGATGACAAATGCTTATCTATGACTTCAAGAAAAGATAAAAACACAAAAGACACCAAACACGCCCCCCCAAACATCAACAAGCATACAAATG
>WEIT01005623.1:294-20636 GCA_013389985.1 Dryoscopus gambensis
CATTGGACTGGATGATTATTATTGTTCCTTTCCAACTGAAATATTCTAGTCTATTCCACAAGTAAACTGTTTATGACTTAGTTCCATTATGTGATTCCTCACATTTACTTAGGACTTTATGCATTATACTTCATAAGAAAAAAGTCACTGTAAAATTATCAAATTCTCTGTGTGATTACTAAGGTTGTATTCCTCATGTCATTGTTACCACTTTCTAGAGACCATTCATCATCCGTAAACAGTATATAAAACAGATGTATTATTTAAAATAGCTATTCCAAACACCTCTTCTAATAATTCCCATAGTATTTTGTCAGTCAATGTATGCTCTATACCAGCTACTTAAACAACTCTTTGAACTACTTGGCTGGGATGCAATCTCCTCATTCCTCAAAAAAAGCATATTCTATAGTTTGAGAGTGGTTGATCTCATTATTTTGAAGCTTAATATCCTTGAAGATGTCTCAGCATACATCAATGAATAATTCATTGAGTTGCAAGGTTATATCCCTGAAAACAGTCTATATAACCCTGGAAGCCAGCTGATCCTATATTACAAATGATGTGTGCAGTCCCTGTTCCCTGGTTGGTTCATTTTCTTTTATCACTAGTTTCTCTAGCTTTCTGATATCCTCTGTCATCTGTGGACATTTTTAAAGATTTTTGCAATGTTTTACATGGGGAGAGAAATGGATGATACTACACAAGTACTTGAAAAAAAATTATAGAAAAGGATCTACCATAGGCAAGGATTTAATGTGTAGACAGAGCAGGAGCAGATGATCTAATAGCTCTTCTGTCTAGTCATAATAATATTTAGGCTTTTGTCTGTCAACAAAAGTCCAGCTGTATCTGTATGCTCAATTAATGGGAAGGGTCACAGTCAGTGAGAACCAAGAAAATCTCTTCTATGACGTCTCAGATTTTTATGAAGACAGGAAACATATGCAGGCTGTTTTGTTTTTTGTTTTCCATGGCAATCATCGGCTAGCAATGACATCTTAATTTCATGAACTTCAACTCTTAACCTCAGGATAAGCTAAGAAACATTGCAACTCTCCAGACAAAGAAGCAAACAAAATAAACTTCCATAAATAATTTCTCCACAGGTTGTGAGCAGATATCTTTTATTCTGAGCCCTAATACCAAAATTATTTTGCATCCTCTGCCCTGAGGTACTTGTATTCACAGCATAAGGAAAAAGCTGAAGAAAGAAGTATGAGAGATATGGCTTACCATTAGTAATCTCACTTTCTTATAATGGCAGTATCTTCCTAAATAATCTGAGATATTTTTTCAATTCTTGGAGTAAGGTCAGTGGCATAAACATGAATAATAATGGGAATATTTCTAAAGAAGTCACTGCATCCCTATAGTGTGCCATTCTGGCCTTTTCACAACAGTTCTAAGGATTCTTCGTGAATAACCAACCCAAACTTGCTTTTAAATAAAAACATGCACTTCATGCTTGGAAAAAAGTCTGTGTCTACTGATGCTCTGTATTAGGACTGTTGCAGAAGATTTTAGAGTTAAGGAGGTAGAGATGTACAGCAAGCCCCATTAGCCATACTAGATTTTGTATTTAGAGCTTAAGAAACCCATATGTTATCATGAGTCACGACAGTATAATGCTATATATACCAGAGCATAAGAGATTGCGCTGAGATACCCTGGATACTCGCTGTTATTAAATATAGGTCCTAGATATGTTCAGCTAAGATTGCTGTAGTGGACATTAAGAGATAACATATCTATCTGTCAAAACAAGCTGTATGGTTTTGTTTGTTACACTAGAGAAGCCATTACTAGGGAAAATGAAAATTCCCATGGATGGGCTCTGCACAGCATGCTGTGGCTGTCTACCTGAGGTCCATCTGGTGCTACATGAAACCATCTGAAGGGATGGAAGATAGACTCATTATTTCTTTCTTTTTTATATCTTGTTATTAAAAAAAATTTATTGTAATATTTGCTGTCATGCATTTTCTACTGGAATCTGAAAAGAATCCTGTGCTTTTGTCCTCCTGGTACAGGACATACTGGAAGATGTCAGGTAGAAAATCATGGGATAAATGATGCAACAGTTGATATTTACGAAATCTTTCACTATTCTTGCTGTGTACAGACCATCTTTTCCTTTCTGTTACTGTGGCCAGTGAAATTTTTTCATGAGGGAAAAGATGCTTTTGTTTTCCAAAACTTGTGGAAGAACAATGGCAAAAATTAAGTTGAAGTTGCCAGTTCAAATTTAGGTGCCTAAGATATTATTTTTTAACTGTCTAAATAAAAAGCAGAAAAATCTTGTCTGTCTGGTCTAAAGTTCCTTTATCAGTTGCAGTAACTCCAGTAGGATAATAGAATAGTGATTAGCATCCTGTTCATGTTATAACAGTTAGGAATGTTCAGTACTTCTGTGTAGACAAAGCTGAAGTACTCTACTTCATCAGACAAGTTATGGTATTCTGTGCATAGTGCTCGTATAAGGACTCTACTACTTCAGAATGGACTGTGATAATCTAATTAAGATATAATTAGGTGAGGTTCAGTTTGCCCAGCCCACTAGTAGTATATTCTCTCCTAAAACCAACTACTCCAATGCTACTTGTTGAAGAAAGTAATAAATTATGGGATCTCTAAGTGTTGCTAAGTAAACATTTCTTTTTTCCTTTTTCTTCTCACTATTCCGAATGAAAAGTTCACTGTAAAATAATTCTGTGAGTTTGCCAAAAAAATCTACATTTTGTCCTAATGTCCATAGATCCTAGTTTTTTGGACCTTTATTAAATAGCTCACTCTCACTTCACTAGTCAAAGATGATGAAGAAGAGGCTAATGAGCTACGCTGTCATTCTGCCAGATGGAAAAGTAAGAAAGAAATTAGATGAAAAGCTGCTCAAGCATAAACATTCTAAACCTTTTATTGTTATTCCTTTAGCTCACAACAAACAATTTAATGTAGTTTGACATGACCTGCAAATTTGTTCTTTGCTAACTCTGAACACATTATCATTAACACATTATAGAACACATTCTATTTGCAAAGTCAAGTGGCTTCCAAAAACACGTTTCTTACACTGAATTAGCAATTACCTTAATTTTGATTTATTGTTGACCATTGTTTACTTATTTTCTGTTTTCTCATACTTACAGACCAATATATAATTTTGGAACATGTGACACATGAGGGCATACTGTATCCTTCCATTCAACTGCAGGTATCAGAAAGCACAGTAATTCTTTCAAAACTCCAAATTTGCAATCCAGTTTTGGCTTCCAATTTTTCTGTTAGTTTGTGCTTGGGTTTTTGTATTTTGTTGTTTTTTTCCCTCCACAAATGTATATAAACCAGTCAGATCCTCAGAAATTTCTTAGATATCACTTCTGAAAGTTCATAGATTTACAGAGTCAGAGAAAACTTGGGTTGGAAGACACATTCAAAAGTCGACTAGTTTAACTTTCTGCAAAGAACAGGGACATGCTTCATTTCAATCAGGTTGCCCAAAACCACATTCAACTTGACCTTGAATGTTTCTAGGGGTGGGCATCCATCTCTCTGGGCAACCTGTGCCAGTATTTCACCATCCTCTGTATAAAAATTCTTCCTTACACCTAGTCTAAACCAAGCCTCCTCTATTTTAAAACCATTACCCCCACTAAAACATCTGTCCTCATCTTTCTTATAAACTCCCTTGAGATACTGAAAGGCCACAGCATGGTCAAATAACTGATCTCATATTTTAAGAATCCCTTGCTTTAATTCTGATGGTGGCATAGGCCTAAAATAATTAAAGACTTCAGTGTCTCCAGGTTTCATTTTTAATAGAAGGCATTTGTTTGGCTCAACCTGTGCATGAAAATGAGTGTCATCTCCACACTCTCCTTCCCTTGGGAAGTCATATATTTTACAGAAGGTTTTTTTTGTTTTTTTCTCTAATCAGCTGCAGTATAATTTTGGGGTGGATGATGATTTTATTAAGTTTATGTGTAATTTCTAGTTTAAATGATGCCGTTAACAGCAGAAGATAATTTGCAGACTGAAGTCTTTCTCAATGCAAGGAAATATATCAAAATCCAGTACTTGCATATAGATAAGCCATTGTCCCATTCCACTATAAAAAGAAGGAGCCGGAAAGGATTGTTTTGATCTATTTTTCTGATGAAAAATCAAGCACAAACAACGGCAATATTATATCTGAAAACCATTGGGGGGGGGGAGAAAAAAAGATAATGGAGGAGGGGAAGGAACAGAAGACAAGGAACAGCTTTACCACCGAACCCTGGCTATTTATCAGCATCAATTTGGCAGATGGAGCGTGCGTGTTGCAAATCACGGTGTGCTTGCGTAGTCTCCGTGGCGAGCTGGGCACGATTTCCAAGCAGCGATAGCGGGCGAAGCTGGGTGCAGGCAAGGACGCAGGGTGAAGTGGCAGCTAGGCAGGACAGGTGCAAAGGTGAGCCAGCAGGCGGGTGGGCGGGCAGGCAGGGAAACAGGACTACGGGAAAGAGGGCGCGAAGGCGGGAGCAGAAGGGGCCAAGCTGCCCCTCCCAGCACCCCAAAGCAAAAAAAAAAGACTTCCTGGTGTGGCAGCTAGCTGCCCTTGTGTGCTCCCAAACTCCTCCCCCAACTCAGCTTCGCGGGCCGTTTTTGGCGGACATTTTTGGCACACATCCGAGCACTCGCCCCACCAGCAGGAAGCCCGCGTGTGTTGTGGGGTGGGAGGCTGCTCACAGTCTAATCATGGAAGTTTTTTCTGCCCTGACTGACGAAGCCTCTCCAGAGATGGGGCTTCCCCCACTCCTGGCTGCTTCCTGCGAGCAACATGTCCACCCAAACTCCTCCACATGCCTCTGACGATCCTGACAACCAGAGTTGAGGCAAACTAAAAATGGCTGAACTGGTTCCTCACAGCCATAAAAATTTAATTAATAATCATACGATAAGGAAATAATGCTAAAAATTCAAACTTGAATTTGAATTAAGTCACAGTGAATTCTGAATAACCCGCCAAAATCAATGAATTCAGTTGAACTAAATCAATATCAGATTAAAAATTGGAGACAATTTCTTGGATTTTTCCAGGCGAATATAAATCTTTATCAAATGACTTTCAAATGGCTTGAGCTGTTTAACCTTTTAAATCAAAGGACAGCTTGATATTACAGAAATACAAAGGAATTTTTATGGAGAATGTTCCCTTATCTAGTTAAATTAAGAGAAAACAGACTAAAGGGGAAAGAAGGGCTTTAGTTAATAGTGGAGTACTAATAAAAACTCTGCTTTGGGAATCCGTAGTCTGACATTCTTTCTCTGTGAAAAGCTAGAGCAAAAAAGCAGAATGAACAGTTGATATTATTAGTCAGTATTAAATTAAAATTGTGCCAAAACTCGATTAAGCTAAATTATGTTTCTCTCCCAAAACAAGCATGGCAGCTGTTAAAGAAAATTTGAAATTAAAGATTGCAGAGTCTTTATTTATGCTCAATTGAATATATAGAATCTTGGTGAAATCTGAGTTACCACTAATTTTGAGTGTAATTTGTTTTTATAAAATGCTCTCATTTATTTTAATTAAGCTAGATTTATTTTTTCTGTAGCATGATTAGATGTTTATCTTTTCCACTGCATATTTAGCCTTCATTCATGTGTGAGTTTTAAGATAAAAAACAGATATAGACAAAGTCATGCTGTATTTCCTATGGCTTCTATCAAAGCCATTTAACATAATTTAAAATATTGGGAGTAATTCATTTCTACATGATATGTAATTTATTTTAAATATGATCCTATTATTTCTAAATGTATTACTCTGTTTAAGTGCAATGAATGTTAAATTTTCTCAAATAGAAGTTATTGTTTCTTTTCTGAACAAAAAAAACAGGGCCAGTGTGTCAGTGTGTTTTAGTGTTTTGTTAAAAACATTTGGGATTTTTTCTTTCTCTCTCTCTCTCTTTTTTTTTTTTTTTTTTTTTTTGCTAATAAGTGAAACAAAGTCACAGAAAAGTATTTGGAAGGTAATATAAACTGGAGATTGTTAAATTCCTACAGTGTAAAAAGCTTTGTTCTTGTCATATGAAGTCATAACTGTGATAATTATACACATAGAGTTCCTGAGATAGTCCCTATTAAAGGAACCACAATGGTGTTCTACAGCTAAGGAGCTGGAAAATGGGAAATTCTTTCTATTGATCATTCAGGGTATTCAACAAGTTCTAGAAGGTCACTGTTTGTTAAAATGAAAGTTATGACATCTATTGAAACTACCTCAGAAACAATAAAAACTTTCACCAATGAGAATATATAATTGTCAGAAATTATTTGCATGGGAGGCAACCAAAAGTAGGCAATTCAAAGAGCACAAGGCCGAGCAACCAAATATGTTTGATTATACTGTATTAGAGAGTAAGCACAAAACAATGCGCATTTTCCTTTCCTATTTCAAATAAGCCTGGTTTTATTCTCTCACATTTTTTAACTTTCCCAAATAACATTGATGCTCAGAATAGTGGGCAAGGACATTACTTTTAGATATATGGTACAATGTCCCTACAAAATCTTAAGTTTCAGCCAGTGAACTCACTTGAAGAAATAATAGAATTACGGAATGCTTTGGGTTGGAAGGGACCTTCAAGATCATTTTAGTTTCAACCCCTGTGCTGGCTCAGGGACACCTCCCACTAGACCAGGTTGCTCCAAGCCCCATCCAACTTGGCCTTGAACACTTCCAGGAATGAGCCACACACATCCCATGTCTCACTACCCTCACAGTAAAAGAATGTCTTCTTGATATCTAATCTATAGATACCTTTCAGTTTGAAGCCACTCCTCTTTTTCCTATTACCTCACGCCCTTGTAAAAAAATGGTTTTCCACTTTTCTCATAGGCTCCCGTTAGGTGCTGAAAGGTCATCATCATGAACCTTAAAAGAGAAAGGTTTTAATGATAAGATGATTAAAATTTGTACCTAAAATTTGCACATGGATATTGTGCTATACTGGAAACTAACGTAAACATTCAAATGCAATATATCATTAATTCAAATGTGCATGAAGTTCAGACTAGAATCCTAAACATCATAATTCCGGAAGTATCTGAAATCTACTTCAGGTATTCAGTTTTTGTGTGGTCCAAAGTAAAGGCCTTACAGAAATAGAAACAGAGAGAAAAAAAACGCTGGCTTTCAAATGTTTTCCTCTGCAATATAAATTTCACTTCTCATAATAGTTTAGATCTGTCCAAAAAAACCCCAAAACTTTAAAAATTTATTGAATGTGTATTAATACTAATTTTAATGTCAGCTGTCCAGATTTATATTAGGAACTTCTATTTTTTTATTATGCTTTGATGTTGATTTTCAGAAATGTTGAGCAATAAAACATGACTTCCTGAAGACGTGGCCTTACAATATTGACAACGAGTGATGTCGGACATCTATAAAGCTAACAAAACAAGTAAGTAAATAACACTTCAGTGTCTAAAGAGTCACATGCCATTTCCATAATTTATGTTTTTTTCTACTCATGCCTGACACATCTTCCCCAGGTAAGCTGGACAATGAAAAGAAAGGTCTCAAAACATTGCAAAATTGAAAGCAATTGCTCATACAGGTCTCATTTAAAGCACATACAAATTATTATAAACATATATCAGACTGGTACTGGCAAATTCCCAATGTCATTCTCATCAATGCTCCTAACTCATTCCATTACCTGAGAAGGATGACCTAAATCCAAGCCTAATCTCTGGTTTGAAAATCTGCATTTCTTCTTGACAGAAGATGAGATTTCCTTCCTAGCTTGTTGCTCCCTATTGCAATCCAAGTGTAACAAATAATGGAAGTGCAGAATAATTTGGAAGTTAACCACAAAAGAAATTGTCATCTAAGGCTCTTCTGAACATCTGAAAAAAAGAACTTATAGCACCTCCATAAGTAATAAATAATTTTTCATCCTATGAACAACTATTAAATGATCTATTATGGCTAACCCTTACATGTCTCCAAGAAAGTTGTGGAAGGATGTTTTTTTTCCCTCATAACATGTAGACTGAGCTAGAAAATAGAGTGAAGGCATAGGGGAAAGAAAATGTTAATAGTGGGAATTGCAAAGTGAATATCTCAACTAAAACATCAGAGATTTTGAGGAGATAAGACTGACTGCTGTCCTACCTGCAGTCTCACATTAGGCATTTTAGTGTAGTGAGTGAACCAGCTCTCCAGGTATTCCTCTAAAACACAGCAACCCTGAAAGTTTTCGTTACAGCACTCTGTCTGGAAATAAGCACAGCACAAAAGACTCATCAGTTTAAATATCATAATGTTTCAGTTGAGAAACAGCTGAAGAGTAAGGGTTTCACTAGTGAAAAAGATCAAGATTAAATTAATGTTTTGGTGACTGCATTTCAAACATAGATACCTATCTGTCTCCTATAAACATTGATATTGAGAGCATCTGTGTTACCTCAGAATTATAGCCAATAACTTAAACAACACTTCAATGTTCTTCAATGTTCAATGTAATATCCCAGGCTTACAATCAGAAATAATTATTAACCTGAGATATCTTTCTGCAGCAAGTAATGTACATGACAGATTGATGTCTGACAGACTTTGATCACACAACCTCCGATTTTTATTAGTGTTAGTGCTCTGTTGCTTAGATGTTATCCTTTTTGATAGGTTTATACATCTCAAAGAAAATACCCCCTCACTTTCTTTATTGAATGAAAATGGAAGTCAGATAAAAGACATTACAGCTATTGAATCTTAGGAGTTTGGCAGACATTGCACAGCATCTTCTGAATACTAAGATCCCAGTACAAATAACACTTCAAGGTAATTCTGTTTGGAGGTCTGGGAGTGTCAGGTACTGAATATTGTAATTACTCTAGCTAATGTGGATGATTAAATGAAACTTTCTCTGGAGTAGACTCCAAAAAATCTATTATGGCTTTGGTACAGTGGAGAAGATGATCATGGAGGAATATTATATATATACATATATATTTTATATATATATAGTATATAGTATGTTGCATACATTCAGGTTTGACTCGATACTTTTCCCAAGGGATACTAAGACACTTGTGGGAAGTCTTTGTCAAGTTTTCGAAAGTGTGTATCACTTACTCAGCATCTGTGGTCACAAAAGCAACAATGGATATGCAGTTTGGAAATCTGCGGATTTCTGACATAAAATAATGTTCACTTCCACTTGCATCACTTGTTGCGGTGTGCTATTTTAATTGTTTTCCTCAGTCTTAAAATGTTCGTATTATTCTAAGATGGTATAACCCTGTTCCCCCTCCTTCTTTCCCCCGGGTGGTAGACCCCAGGCCGAAGCCATTCCCCCTATCTTCCTCTTATGGAAACTCCCCTCCCCTCAGTCCAGCACCTTTCCTGCCCATCACCCAAGTCCCTCCCCTTGTTCCAGTCCCTTCCCTGTCTGTCACCTCAGCCCTCCCAGTTTTCCCTATTATGTCTCCTGCCAATCTCCCAAGACCCTACCGCCTCTGATGATCCTCGATGCCCCATTGGGGCATGTGACCCTTCTCCCTCCGCTCCCTTGGGTGATTGGGCCCCGTTCCTGTCCTTTTCCACAACATCCCTCCCTTCTGAGTTTCCCATTGGCTGTTGGCTGGGCTCCACCCCCCGTTCCCTCCCTATATTTAAGTTGCTGTAAAGCGTGTTCTGTTGATTTTACCCTCCTGGAATCCGTTGGAAATAAACCTCCGACCTGTACCTGAGGGAAAAGCCTCCTCGCCTTCCTTTATCTCTCTCCACGTCCGGTGTTGCCTAGCAACGGTCTTGGGGCTTTAGCTCTCAGGAGCTAGGGAGAGCTATAGCTCCAAAGGAGCAGCAGCAGGACCTTGGGTCCCAGGCTGCTCCTGCCTCTCGCCACGGTGGCCGAAGAGCTAGCCCGGGTCGAGCGGTCACCGTGACAATAACTGTAGAAGCCCAGAAGATAAGGGACTAATATGTGGGTCTTAAACACCAATAGCTGTGAAGCCAACCAAGGACTGTTGTATAAGAACATGCTATGGAAACAGGCAGGGAAGAACAGGATGTGGCTGGAGAAGGGCATCATATGGAGGTGGGGCAGCACATTCCTGTGGCAAGTGGCCTGTTCTGGCTCTTGGAGCTAAGCACAACAAAGTATGTTGCAAGCTCAGAAAAGAGTCAAGTAGTAGGCAAGACTAGTAAAGGAAGAAGTAAGAACACCAAGTGATGCGACTGTGTGTCCTGGTGCAAGAGGCCAGAGGGCCTCAGCTGCCACCGCCCGGCAGTTGCGGCCGCGAAATGATGGGGGCTGCCCCTAAGCTCCCCTGAGCTCGGGTGGCAGTGCAGAGCAGGGAGGCATCTGCTCTAACAGTGTTATGAATAAAAATTTGGGGTTCCAAGAATTATTAACAAGAGTTAAGGGTTATAGGGTTATGAGCGTTAATTGTTACCTGTTCTAAGGAGTTGTATGGTTAATAGGTTAGTTATTAGCTATACTGTTCTAAGATTAATATATTAATTACGATTATATTGTTATATTATTAAGGAATTAATTATTATCTACGGTATGCGCTTTACAGGCATTAGATCAGGAAAATAATTGTTATATGGGGATAAAGGGTGGAATCATCTGGAAAGTGGGTTGTGACTAAGGGACATTACATCATCGAGAGTGACGGTATCTGGGAGGACTATTATTGGACAAGAAACTGACTAATCACACGACGCCATCGAGAAATGATTGGTCAGAAATGACTCTCTTTATGGACCAATAGAATCCCCTGGAACAAGCCAATCAGGGTAAGGATCGTAAATGGACCAATCAGCAAGCCGAGAAAGAGCTTAAAGACTGCCCTGGAGCTGAGCTCCGGGTCTTCTGCAGGAACTTGTAGCCCGA
Organism: Dryoscopus gambensis; assembly: GCA_013389985.1. NCBI lineage: Eukaryota > Metazoa > Chordata > Aves > Passeriformes > Malaconotidae > Dryoscopus > Dryoscopus gambensis. The sequence continues at coordinate 11,187 of WEIT01005623.1, forward strand.
AGAACACCCTGCGCGTTCGCAGTAACTTTGTTTCGGGATTGCCGTGTGGAACCCGGGAATAGCCTGGGCTCCTGCCCCCAATTTCTTCTTGTTCGGCAGACTCTTAAACCGTCCAAAAAGAGTCAAGAGCCTGTTTTTAACAACAGGATACACTGCAATAGGTTTCCAATGCGCCGAAGGGTAAGGTGAAGGAATAGGGACGGACTCGTCTCTGTTGTATCCAAGGTCTTTATTCCGTGGGGGAAACAGCAGAACAGGCACTGAAACTGAGTGCGCAGGCTCTTTTAAGGGGGGGAGGTTCAAAGGGAGGGTACAATCAAAGGACCAGTCGGGGATGACTCAGGAGGAGTTTAGGGAGGGAGTATATTTGCATGGGACCAATGGGGATAACGGGGGAAAAATGACATTTGGGGGAACCAATGGGGCATCGAGGAACATGGAATTCTCTGGAAGGAGGGGTAGGGTTCCAAGGGGATTGACAGGCGTTGTGGGAGGGGTTGGGGTAACTGACAGGGATTTCTCTGGAATAAAGGGAGGGGTTGGGGATGGTGGATGGGGAAGATGCTGGAAATAGGGGAGGGAGATTTCCTTTTACGGGGATCCAGGGGATTGGTTCAAAGGGATTGGCATGGGAGGTAAGGAGTGCTTAAGAATTGAAACTTTCCTGGGGGAAAAAGGTAAAACTTGGGACATTCCAAATGTGTAGAAGTAAAGAACTAGACTTAAAGGTGTAAAAGCATTAATTTCACACTGCAACAACCAAGGACCACCAAAGCCCTTCTATCAATTTCCAGAAAGGTCTAGAAGAGTGGACAGTGCATGCTAACTCTTGCATAGAAAGTGAGAACCTTAGCCCCAGGACAGGGAAAACTTACCTATAAAAAAAGGCACTCCCACAAAGTCTGGGTGGTGACTGACCCCCAGGACCCTGGACACCCTGTCGGCCGGATCAGCTTTGGACCCAGGACTGGTGACCGACCTCCCTTCCGCTTTCTCTCTGTCACTCTTTAATATCTCTCTCATCTTTTTTCCTTGTATTTCTCTTACTACTAGATGATAAGAGACTAACTTGTACCAATTTCCATGCCAAGTGTATGATTTACTAATAAAAATGGCAAGGTTTTTTTGGGCCTCTGACATTTGTTGTTCTTCTTCTACCATGGACATTTACGAATCTTGGATGCTTCATTCCTCTTAGGAGTGGGATGCAACAATAGTACTTGAAAAAAATGTCATTTACCTGAGAAATATTTATCTCAGTACAGACGCAAGACTGTAGAAATTTTTTAGGGTTTTGGTTTGGCTTTTTTTTTCTTTCTGGTGAACTTTCCATAAATTCTGATTTTATTAAATTTTTTTCCCCAAACTCTATCCAAATCAATAAAAATCTTCAGTGAAAGAATTGAACTTCTTTAAGGTGTTGAAGACTGCACTTGAAATTTATGCAATTCTGAAAAAGCAGTGTCTTCATCAGAAAACACTGGAATATCTCTGTAATTTGAAGATGGCAGAGCTTCAATTTTAAAATACTAAGTGATGTAATGGATTTTTCATTTTTCCTGGCTCAGGAAGCTCAGGGTAAATGCTCTTTATTTTGAATTGTAGTTGGATGCTGTATTATGAGTGCCTAACTGGTGTATTGCGATTCCTAGGCAGCAGAATCTGTCCTACTTGGCCAAGTTTTAGTTCTCATAGCAGGCAGTAATGATGCCTTACGCTCAGTAAGGAAAATTAGGTACCTCCAGGGAGCAATTCAGAAAACTTAGGCAAGTTATCAGTCTTTCTCTATTGATAGCATAGAAAAATGCATTATTCTACAATGATTCAGTAATTCTGCACTCAGAATGAAACCTCTCCAAAAGCAAAGCTTTGTGTTGGGAAAAGTGTCTGTAGTCTTTGAGTTTTATTCTGTAATATATAAAACTGGAAAGGTAAGATGAAGATAGTATTTATTCTCCAGAACATATTTTCCGCAAGTGTAGTTCTTAATACTTCCAAATAGTCTTACAGAAGTAAAGATTTAATTAATGATCCATTGCTGATTAATCCCTCAGTTAAAACTGTTCTGTATTGTATTCATGTAAAATGCCTCTATGAATCTTAGGTGACACAAAGTGATTTGAAAACATGGTAGATGAGCCATTTCTTTACAGATGCACTCCACAAAGACAACACAGGGACTTGTATTTCTAAAATAAGCCTACAGCAGTAAATGTCATTAAATCAGGTGTAATAAACAAGATTTTGTATTCAAATGTTAGAGTCCTAGTGAAGGATATTGTTAGGTGAAGTGATAAGCAGCTCTTCTGCACACGCAAACTGAGTAGAAAAGGAACAGTGTCAGTGGGATAAATGAGCTGCTAACCTGTCCTGGCTGCTCTCAAGCTCATCACAGGAGGATCACCAGACTACAAAGGCCCATCTCCACAAGTACAGGGGAACACAGAGGCAGGATGAAGGGCAAAAGAACCCAAACTACTGAGTCCTGAGAAGGGACATCTTGTCCAGGCTCCTCATAGGACTTTTCCAGGACCAGCAGATCCATTGTTCAGGTGTGAAACCCATCAAGATGATGAGAGCAACTCTCTGAAACACCTTTTTGGACTATAGGATGGTTATTGCCTGTCTGTGTTAGACACAGAAGAAGAGAATTTTGGGATTACACAAGTTGCTATGTATGTGGGAGGAACCAGTGGTGACATAAGTGAAGTATGTACATGGTTTGAGGAAGGAACTATGGTGGGCAAATGAAGACATAAGAAAATAAAAGGGTCCAGTCACACGTAAGTAGGGTCTTTTCTGTGCAATCTAGAGACATCCTGCACCCTATCACTGCAGTCTATCCTGTCTTCTCATTAATTTCAGTTATTTTTCCAGTAATAGGCTCTAAAGCCAATGTGTGTATGTGCTTGAGGGATCTGAGTGTCAGCAGGTGAAGTCAAACCGTGGGTCCGGAAGACCTGTGTGTTCATGGTGGCAGCAACTGGAGAGACTTGAGTGAGTGAAACCTAGTTACAGGCACCAGGGTGGTTCCAGGGGTCAAAGCCACATGTGCCTGTGCTGAGACACCTGGAGTGAATGTAGGGACAAGTGTGAGGGCACTGGTGAAGAACAAGCCAGGTGAGCTGGTCAGTAGGTGAGGTGGCCTGGGTTTCAGGAATTCCGTAAGGGTGAGATCACGGGGTTGGAGGTTGCCGTTGAGGATCACTGGAGTCCCAGCCGGTGATGGATGTGGGTGCGCGTGTTTTTGTATGTTTGCAGATGTGACAGGGTAAGACAGTCTTTATCAGCAAAGAGAGTGGAATTTTTATGTCCCCTGCATGCCATCCACTGGGGAGACTGGGTTGCAGGTGCAACTACCGGGCATAGCAGAAAGCTAAGTCTAGCTGCTGGAGGGATCTATACTGTACATATAAACAAACATCCCCAAACATATATATGGACTATTTTTTCATATATATACATGCATATATTCCAGCTGAGCAGGGAGGAGGGAGGAGATGCATTCTACAATGACTCTCAATACTGGCCCCGCCTCCTGCTCAGCCAGAGAGGCTGGTACTGCCTGCGTTCCTGAGTCCTCTGTAGGTGCACCTGTGCTCTCTGTGTGGCCAGCCATGTGTATATGTGTATATATTGCATGCAAAGTAAGCAGAGTAAGCTGTCTATTACTAACACATTCTCAGCTTTGCTGCTGGAGAGACCAGCTCTTCAATCAGACTAGGAGGAAACAAAAGACTGACACAGGTGGCCCAGAAGATGTAGCAGAAGCAATCTCCTACATTCCCAAAGGTTTCCAGATCAGATAGTCTCATCAGATGTTAATCAAGGTCAGAACTGCTTCTTCATATTTTACCTCTGCAGTGGGACTAGATTGCAAGATCTGGACAAGAGAATCCCCACCCAAAAATCACCATGACAATTTCTGTAAGCAAGCTAAACTGGACTCTAAACTGTTAGGCAGGCAATAATGACTAAGCATTTTGTTGGATCATGTTGTTTCTCTGAACTTCATGAACTCTTAGGGGGAAAATGCAGAAGCTCTCTTTCTGCTTCCTGAAAATAGCTTCAGAAATCCCCATGAAACTATGAGCACAATTTAGACTCAGAATTTTGCCACCAGTGCTCCACATGTCCTTTTCCTTCCCTTCTTGTGCAGACCATGTGTGTATGACTATCTATAACAAATATGGGGGGAAGGAAGTGCAGAATTTGCCATGCTGAGATAGAAGCACAAATGTTAAACTCACTGCAGAACATCGTTAGAGTGTTTGTGCCAGCTGCACAGTAATGCTATAATATGGCTGATGAGAGTGGAATTCAGAATTAAAAAAAGATACAAAAGTAGTCAGAGATTTCATTTAGCTAAATAGATGTGCTAAAGAATTCTCTTTTACATGCAACAGTAGGGACACTGAAATCCTTCATGTGAGGCAGAAAGAAGGGACACAAATCAGAGCAGCTGAATTTGGGGTACTACCCAGTCACTGGGAGTTTCATGTTCAGACACTGGCTCGTGTACAGGATGAGGGAAACCCCAGGAAGCTGAAATTGGATCCTAGGCTATTAAGCAGGGTAGAGGCAGTCCCAAAGCCCAGCTGGGCAGGGATAGTGAGGACTGGTGATGCGCTCAGAGCCCTGGCACTGGAGTAATATCATGACTGCTATGATAAGTAACACATTATTAGCTAATTCATAAGTCATATAATTTATATGGATACAGAAATGAATGAAAATGATTTTTTCATCTAGATAAATCTGCATTTCTTCCTCATTAATTCTTTTATAATGAATAATGCAGCAGGAAAGATTCTAATTATAGAATGTCTTTAATTTGGATAGATTTCATACATTTTTTCCATCTTATTAACCCCAGCACTCTTTTCTTGATGTGGGAGGATAATTTACACTCATTCCTTTGTTTAATTGTGCCACTTACACAACAGGTGCTCTCTGTAGTAGTTCATACTGTGTGCAGATCAATACTGTGCCACCGTTGAACAATTCTCTATTTAAATTCTTAATAAGACATACCCCCTTGTTACATGAAAATGTCAGAAGTAAGAAGTCTGCCTGCAAATTCAATAGGATTTGGTCATGCCGTGTTCCTCTTTTTCCAGCTCATGAATAATCTTTAATTAGATATCATCTCAGATGCAAAAATTTTAGGATTATGCCTGAGATAATGACCATGAGAACACTTTATCTGTCTAGTCCAGAAGGACAATAGTTCCTCAAACACTTACAGATTGTTTTCTCAGGAATGAAGTCAAGATAAGTCATCTGGAAATTAACTTTATTTTAGAGCACCGGAACTCTTGCAAATGCAGCATCCATTGCTCAGAGTTACTGCAGCCTTTGACTCTAATCTTCCCTTTATCCATCTTTTTGATGCACCCCACTGCAAATAGTCATATTGTTACTCTGTGACACTAATTTGTGGCATGAAGTTATTCCTTGACTTTGACAGTGTTTGTTTACTTTTGGACAACAGTGGTCACAATAGTACAGGAGAATGTAATAGCTAAGCTGAAGTACAGTAGTCCTAACCCAAACACTACTGTGCATCAAGGAGCCAGTGATTCCCAGAATGGCTGACTTGAATAGGTGCAGGTTTGTGCTGTGTGGTCTTCCAGATGAACTTCACTGATTAATTGTAACATGAAAGTCCATATGCAGCTCCCTCTTGGCCCCTGGCCTTTATGTCACCTCATGTACCTTCTTATCTTGAAGGCAAGCAGCACGTTTACATACAATGTTCCTCTGCTTGACAGTAGAAATGAGGAATAGAGCTGTTTGCTAATGAGGAAATACTACAAAACCTCTAAAGATGACAGTGCTGGCAAACAGCAGAGGAAGGGTCAGTGTAGAATGCCATGCTCTGACTACTAGGGTACTGTTCAATCCTATGGAACTTGGGGTTCTCACCATTTGAAGGAATGTAAGATTATCTATGTTATCCCTTTTGTCCTTCTCCTGTTATGTCCAGTAAATGGCATTTTAATCAATATCTGATGGAGCCTGAGTACCTTACTTACTGGAATGCATAACAGACACTTGCAACAGTGTATTACATTAAGCATTTGCTGAATATGCAAGTCCAGTACCAGTGCCAGAGGCTGGTTCCTTGTCAGCCCCTTTCTCCAATGTGTCAAAGTCACACTCAATGGTAACATGCCCCACTGGCATGTCAGCCACTCCTCACAGTTTGCTGTACATGCTGCCGCATCCTCCAGATCATTAATGTTGATGTTAAACAGGATTGGACCTGTACTGACTCTTGGGGTACACTGCTAGTGATTAGCCTCCGACTAAATGTACCAATTGATCATAAACCTCTGGGCCCAGCCATGTAGCTAATTTTCAACCCACCTTAGCATCCTTACATCATCAACTCCTCTATGAGAATCATACAAGAAATGCTGTCAAAAACCTTACTGAATTCCAGGCAGACAATATCTGCTGTTCTCCCCTCATCTACCAAGCCAGTCATTTTTTCATGGAGAGCAATTCCTCTTTGGTGAATTCATGCTTTTTTTACTCCTCATCGCTTTCTCATCTTTCATACTCCTGTTTTTTTTTATTCTGCCTTAGTACTTATTTACATGTGTTTACTAGTTTTTTCTTGGGCCAAAGTACACCAATTTTAAAATGTAACATGATAGAACTGATTTTATTCTTAGTTATTTTGATCACTGAGGGCACATCATAGTGCTGTTGGAAACACTGGGCCAGGACCTCCTACATTATACCATAGCCCTGCAGTAGACAGAGGGAAATGAACAGTGAGAAATAGCACCTGATCAAATATTCCAGCTCTGAACAAGGGTTAAAACTTTCTCCAAACATTCCTACACATGGTCATATGAAGGTTATCCTCACATTATCTTTGAGTTATTGTGTTTGCAACCAAAACTGAGCAGCACCTTTTTCTTTTTCACACTTTTTAGTCTAGGAAAATAACCCTGGATTTTGACTAAGCCTATTAATAACCTTAAAAAATGAGTGAAACATAGAAAATTTTACTCAAAATATACAAATAGTAATATTTGCTTTACCAACAATTTTTAGGTGAAATTAACATTTCAGTGATTTAGTTTCTTTAAAGTACTATCAAAGAGAAACCTATAATTCTGGTGTGTCTTAAGGGAAAAATATTCTGTCATCTTTAATTCAACACTAATTTATTAATGTTCAAAGAAATTGTCACCAAGAGGTTTCAACAAAGTCAGTACAATAATGAAAAATTAAAAGTCATTCGGAGCGAGATCTGGTAGTGTTATTTTCTCTCCTTGAGCAGTCCATTGATTTAAAAATCAGTATGTCATAAGAACAATCTAAGATTTTAATAGCCATAGATCACATGGTCAAGTTAATCATTAGTTGGTGCAACAGCTGACAGCATACAACAACTCAAATAGGGTAAGTTACTTTGGGGAAAGAATAAAAAGGGGGAGGAGACACAGGAAAAGGAGAAATCGGCAAAAGAACGGGCAAGGGAAGGTAAAGACTCACCAGTGGCTGGCCTGGAGAAGTACTGGCAGGGTCCCAGATGAGAATCCTCTGAAGGAGGTTCCCTTCAGTGAAAGAGGCGATGAGGAGGAACATGACAGCAGTGATGATGATTTCTTTGCCTTGCCTTTAGTCCTTAGAGCTATATAACTTTGCCATGATCCTCTCTTATTAGCTATAATTTGTTCCTGTTTGTGATATTAACATAGGTTGTCATATACCAATCGTGTGTGATCACTGAATATTGATTGTCTGTTAAAGCTTCTATGCACAAGTATTATTGGATGAGGACAGTCAAGTATTTAAGAGACCATTGTCTATTTTACTGTATGCTGTTTGTTTTTCTCTATATTGGAGAAAATTGGGTTAAAAAGCCTTTAAATATCTAAAACGTGCAAAACAACAGGAAAGAATAGGCATGTAAAGAGGCATCATTGCTATACTGGTCATAACCCTTCCTACAATAACCCACCATACCAACACAGGTGCAGATGCAAGCCCATGAGATCAACAGTATGAGACTAACAGTATGGAAACAAAAGAAAAAATAGAGAGGCTCCAGTAAAGCAGTGCTACAGCAGCACAGCTGAAGGGTTTCAGAGCTGCAAAGAGCATGTCCTTAGCATTAGTACAAGTAGGGTACCAAGGCACCTCGGGCGCTCTAGTATGTCATTATTATATTTTATAATGATGTATATGATTGTATTTTGTAGCAAAAAGATTAGCTGTGTCTGTATTTACTTTGTCTTGCTAGTTTTTCTTCTTTTAGGATAAAAACTCACACTTAACTTTCTCTATTACAGCCATAATTTTGAAAGTTCTACATAATAATATGAAAGTACAGAGGAATAACAACTATTCATTTCATTCAGAGACTTAATTATAATTCAACCTCACATTCATGAAATCTATGGCACTAGTATCGTCTGTACATTTCCAGAATATTAAATATTACTTAAGGACAGCATTTGTAAAACCGACTTTATTTTTCCTTTTAAATTCGCTGTGGATTAAATCTGTATATTAACATGCTGAAATAAATAATATAAATATGGCAACTGTTGCATTAATGCCAGAATAATCACGGTAACCAAACACCTTGCTCAAAGGCTTTGAAAAATGAGTTGCAAGGCAATTGATAAGGGCAAATTTGTTGCTGTCTGAAGAAGAATACTTTGAAATGCAATGCTTGTGTAGGCAACTGTTCATTTTAATAAATTGATTGTGATTTTTCCTTCAAGTGTGTAATAACAAAACATAAATATTTGCAGTTCAGTTGTTTGAGAACTTAAAAGAGTAAACCAACAAGTGGCTACAATTCTGAAACTGTTTTCTTGGTTTACCAGATCTATTTTTAAGAACTGCTGTTTAGGTTTTCGTTGTATCTTGGTTGATGTTCAGTATGGTGAGAAAGAATCTGAATTTCTGTGGTCAGTGAGAGGTTTTGTGTTAATTAACAATGCCAGTAAACATTTTAAACTTATCTGGTATTTCTCTGTGTACAAATTTAGGTGAGATTTGTTATTTACTTAGCAGAACCGTGACTCCCTGAATTTTCCTTCCATATTATTCTGAATCTATGTATGCCTCACAAGCTTTCAGTTTGAAACCTGAGTACTTTTTGTTTGAAACTGGCATCTAATGCCTGTTGTTTGTGTATGTGTGTGCTCTGTTGAGATATTCCTTTTATCAGTAACAGTGGAAATACAGACCTTACAAACTTTACTGTTGTGTTTGGCAGCACATGATAGCAAAATATTTTCTGAACTCTACAGAAACAGCTCTCATTACGTTAGTCCCACTTGGTGTGAGTTTGTTTGATGGCAGAATACACTGGGCTATGTCAGATTCTGTCGAACACATTGAGGTTATGGCTAAGAATATACAGGGCACTGCTGTCCTTTTAATCTGGATGGTGGTTTAGGTTTACGTGTTATT
>WEIT01005623.1:20654-36579 GCA_013389985.1 Dryoscopus gambensis
TTATTTTAACTCATGTAACACATTACCTTGTGTTATTTTAAGGTACATGGAGGCTGGGTAGATTTTACCAAAAGGTGTGTTTAAATGAGTTTTATGCTATCTTTTCTTTTATCCTCATCTTCCTATACTGTGACTTAGGATGGGGAATAAAAAGCTTTGCAAAAGAGGTTCTCTAAAATAAAAATGTTATAAAATCCATTCTTCTACATGAGATTTGTACCAGCATAAGGGATTGACAGAGCTGGGGGTTGAGTACCTCATAAACCTTGGCCATCAGGTCTAAGAATACATCATCTCAGATTTTAATGAAGAGAAAAAAATTATTGTAGTCTTCAAAACTGTAAATAAAAACTTGAAGACACTAAGCAGCAAAACAGATACAGGTCAAAATTGTGGTTCTCAGACAGCTAACTGCTCTGTTCTTTGTATCATATCAATGATACGGATTTCTCAGCCTGTGGGTGTTTCAAGTTTGTGACCGTGCATTCATTGGATTCTGTAATACACAAGAATACAGGGCTTTTGTCCCCTAAGTTTCTCTACTTTATTTCAGATTACAAAAAATGCCATACAAATCACCAGCAGCAAATATACTTTCCCAGAAATAACCACTTGCAAGTTTAACTATGGTTATTGAAATGAATATATATTTATCAAGCTATTATAAGTTACTATAAGCAATCAATAATAGAAAAAATCAATTTTATACCAACAATCAACGTAAAAGCAGCATCCAAGTATCTATGTAGTGTAACAGGTTACTACAAACATCTCTCTAGTGACTCAAGCTTATCAACAGTACAACTGTGGATGTATTTATGAGAGATATACAATATCCATGTCAAGAAAATTGACAGATTTCAGAAAGGACCAAACCATCTCAAGGAGCAGGAAAACTCATTCCCAGAGGGCAGGACACAACCATCCCAGAAATGGGAGAGCAAACTGAACTAATCCCAGAAGTACGAGTGCAGAGGAGCACCAGTGGAGTAACAGAGTCTCACTTCAGAGATGACCCACATCACAGACTTTGGAGTCAACCACAAATTCTCAGCAAGGGTCCAAGATATCACAGAGAGTTTGTGAAGAGAGTTCAGCTGTTTGTGAAAGAACAAGCTGCATGGGAACTTTCCCGAGAGAGGATCCATTTTGGACAAAAAATAGTTCATTTTTGTTTCATAGACATATAAGAGTGCATAGGACACCAAAACTTCAAGCAGCCAACAGGTGCTGTTAAGTTTACCTGTGGCAGCATATAGATGAAGTTNAGCTTCCAATTCTCATTCTTTTAGGATGCTTCCCCCTCTTTGCAGACTATTTTTCAGCTTTTTTTCCTGTTGAGTTTCCATTACAGTTGTATTTGCACTAATCAATGATATCTCAGGATGTCAGTGGTCTCCAAGTACCCATCTCTACTTCAGAGATGCCAGCTGCACTTCTCAAGGATGCCTCTAGTTCACAGGCCTAGACAGATAGTTCCTAGTCTGGCAGGTATTTTGTCCGTATTTGTGCAGACGACTTCTGCTCAGTAATTTTCCCCTTCTAACCAAGTCACCTTTCTGGCTGTTCACATCAACTACTGACTCCAAAGACCCTTGTCCCACCACCATTGTCTCTCTTCAGGCTGTGACTCCTACAGCAGACATTGTGGTTTAACTGGTAGCATCAGAATAGGTTTGAAGCATCTCATATAGCATTCTTCAAGCTACTTTGTTTCATAACAGTCTTCCAAAATCAAAGATATAACCACAAATAGAAGTGTTTCATTCCTGTGAAGCCCTTTTCCTCAACCCACCTAACCTCATCTCCTTCCCACAGAGGGAATAAATAAGGCAAGAATGGGAAAGGAGAAAAAAAGACACCTTCTCTTTCCAGTTGCAAAAATTCTGGACTAAAGGAAGAGCCCTTGGCAGCTTTTCTTCCAAAGACACATGGCAGTAAACATTAGAATGGTCTAGGCAAGGTAGCTGAGTTGCCCTAGGGCGGAGAAATACAAGGACACATAACAGTGTGAGAACAAATCATTTCAATGTCTGTGTAAAAGTATGAAAAAATAACTTTCTTTAAACCTGAAATGCAGAATTAATTCAGTCTTGCATGGAGAGATACACACACTCTGATAGGCACTCTGATAAGGGGCTTAGGGGAAAACCATGGATTATTCTGTGAACTGGAATGACTTTTTTTTTTTGTCTTTTCTTTGCATAAGAGTAGGTCCACAATGCATGTTCTCATGAGAATCAAACATCTCTCACGGTGCTTCCTAATGCGGATATGAATTTACCATCCGTATGCCCCAGCTCTCTTCAGTCTGATGCTGAAAATACAGTAAAAACTAAAACTCATGAAAAATGCATGTATTTTACTTTCCTATAAATGTTTCTATAAACATTTACTGTTTTCACCTTTGAAAAATCCATTATACAACTTTCACTTTCTACAAAGAAGATTCTAAGGGCTTAGTGTTCTAGCATATTGTCTTTTTGGTAGCTGACTGCTGGACTAAAAGCCTTTCTAAAATGCTTTGAGATTTTTAAAAAACGGATCCTTTATAATGGGGAGACAGAAGTCACTGTTCTTTGTGTTTTAAAGCTCATCAACAAGGCTTTGATTGATTTCTAGAATCATTATCAGTTTTTTGATGAATTCTATGGCTTATATTTCTTTACTTAGTTTCTTTTTGCAGATGCACTCATTAGTCTATATGTAAGTCTTCAATATTTATTATGTCTGTAGCTAGTTTTGGCATGATATGTGAAATTTTATCATTTGTGCTGTAAATTCATAGTATTTTTCTTGTTTTAATGCTTTATAGCATAAACATGGCTTTAAATTCTGCTTCCCTGAGCAAGAATTACTTCCAGGACCATCTTGAGTATCATCCTAAAGATAATGAATAGACACACAAAAGACTGGAAGGATAAAGTCATTTCTGTTTTGCACGATTTTAAAAAAGTAAAAAAAAGGGGTAGAAACATTTCTTTCTCTTGTACTGTGCACTTGAACAACTCAATACTGAACTTTATGGCAGTGCAGTAATTTCTCTCAATCTTCTCTCTTCTTACTCAGTCTTATGTCAGTTTAGGAGTGGAAAATAATGATTGGGAAAAAAATGAGAGTTTCTTCTTGTCAGTTAGTGTCTTGAAAGGGTCCACATATGTTTAGAAGCATAGTTCATTTCTTAGTCACAAGAGTTCTATCCATTCATATTCTCTTGGAAATTTCATGCAAAATATCGTTTGTTTGGTATTTGGGGTTTTGCCTTTTTTGTGTGTGTATTCTTTTTTCTTTTCTTATTTTTTATAATTTATTTTGATCACAAGTGTTTTGCTGTTTTTTTTGTCTTTTGTCAGTGAGATGATAAACCTGAAAGAGATTCTTGTAGAAGAACCGTAACATTTCTTGTGAGCAACCTGAGCATAGCCCTTAATGTTCTCTCTTTATCTTTGGAGATTTCTCATCTTCTGGAGGGAAGAGCAAAAGGAGCTGGGACTGGGGGAAAGCCCAAGAGTAATATATTTTTCTTTAAAGACCATGGATTCAAGACATCTTGATCAGGCATTAAATACCAATAGTAAGTAATGAAAACAAACTAAAAAAAAAAAAATAAACAGAGGTAGGAGTAATCACAGGACAGAAAGTTTGCAGTTGGAAGGGACCTTTGGAAGTCCAGCATCCCTTCTCAGGCAGGGCCATCCAGAACCAGTTGCATGATGCAAGGCTCTGCACTTCTTGAGCTTCATGAGGTTCCTGTTATCCCCTTTACTCCAGCCTGTCAAGGTCCCTCTGGTGGCTGCACAGCCCTCTGGTGTATCAGACAGTCTTCCTGGGTTTGTCTCCTTTGCACAGTTGCTGAGGTTATAATCTAATCCAACATCCAAGTTATTAATGGAGATGTTAAACAGAATTGGACAAAATACTGATCCTTTGGATGTACCACTAGTCACTGGCCTTCAATTAGACTTCACTGCTTTGCCTCTGGGCCTGGCCTATGGAAAAAGTAAAAATCACAAAGACCATAAGAGCTCCTAATATGTTTAAGCATACTTTTTTTAATTGAAGAGCTTTCCACACAAAATGTGGGATAAAATCAGTTCATGAGCAATTCATACCTAAGGCATTTTTATGGGGCTGTTTCCTTATATACTATTGCCTCATCACCTTCACTTCTCAGTACAGGACAAGAGTTTTGGAATACATATTCTATATTAATTAGGAAGGCTCACCTTGAGTTTCTAGACACTTTGTTTTGGACGCCTCTTGTTTGGTTTTGCCTTCTTTTAAATCCAGTGTTTCTTGCCTGTGTACACACCAAAGCTTGCAAGTTCATATTCTGTGGACAATGTTACTTGGCAAAATACTTTTAGATAGGAGAATTGGTAAGCAACAAATACTGAACTGTTGTCCAAAGCATGGGCTGCAAATATGGTATCACCATCGTACTGAGTTCTTCATGGTTGAGAGTGTCAGTGGTGGCGTGCATCCCTTAAGCCTGTGTCTTGGTTTCAACTCAAATAATTTTCTTTTTAGTTACTGGTGGGGAAGAGAGTCAGAAAGAAAAGATACACTTTGTGGTTGAGATAAGAAGAGTTTAATAATTGAATAATAACAATACTAATAAAAATTGTAATGAAAGTAAGAGAGAAAGAAAGAGAGAGGGGAATAAACCTCAAGACCAACAAATGATGCTCAATACAATTTCTCACCACCCACAGAAGGATACCCAGCCAGTCCTTGAACAGTGATGGTCGGTCCCCATGGAGTTCCCCCCAGTTTATATACTGGATGTGATGTTCTGTGGTATGGAATATCCCTTTGGCCAGTCCTGGCCATGCTCCCTCACAACTGTTTTTCAGCTCCTCACTGGCAGAGCATGGGAAGCTAAAAAGCCCCTGACTGAGGATAAGACCTCCTCAGCAACAACTGAAACTTCAGTGTGTTATCTGTGGGAGTGGCTTAGCCTGATCATAAGCCGCAGCCCACTGGGTAGCACCCTGAAGATTGTTCTTCCCCTTAGTCTGGAAAGTTCTGTTAAGTTCGGTTCTGCATTTGTTCTGTGTTACAACTCCGCCCCCCAAACTCCCTCATTGGACTGTATCCCAGTTGTATCCTCCCCTCTCCCTGTCCCTCATTGGTTCCCGTTCTGTTACCGCCCCCCCTTGAAAAAGAGTTTGCACGCCCATCTCAGGGTCAGTCCAGCTCGAGAATTCGGCCAGTCTAGATGCTATATTCGCCTGTGTAAGTCCTGACTGCGTCGGATTAAAAGCTTTTGGACTGTGCCCTCCCGCCTCCTTTGTTCTTGGGGAACGCTTTTGCCTTAAAATCAGGCTACCTGGCCGAGCCGCACCGAAGAGGGAAAAAAGCGCATTTTCCCACCCGGCTCTGAGATTCTCCGTTGCGTTTCCTCTGCTGCCTGCTGAGCGGCGAGGACGCTTTGGAGACGTAGCTGCGCTGCCTCTGCCTTGTGAGCTCGGCCAGGGAAAAACCCAGAAAGCGAATAGTTATCAACATTGTGCTCATTCTAAGTCTGTATCATAACACTGTACTACCTACTAGAAAGAAAATTAACCCTATCCCAGCTGAAACCAGGACAGCCTGTTGGACATATATATAGTAAGGTGAATAAACGTAGGTAACATAAAATCAGCTTCTCTCTTTAGCTAGAGCATTCATAGCCTTTTTCTATGCTCACCATATAGCAGCAGCTGACTGACCACCCGCATCACCCAGTTACACCATACCTCTGGCTCAGCACAGCTGGGCTTAACTAGCATTAAATAGAAAATGTGTAATCAGCAAGTTTCATGCCCTCATCCCTGGCTAATTTGACATACGACCTCAGGCACAGTTTGACGTAAAAATGACTCCAGTGGAATTTCTCCAGCTGACAGTATTACTTCATGTCAGTCTCAAGCTTTGTTGGCCTTCATGAAGTCAGACTCATTTCATAGGCCTGTACAGATGGACTAGCACAGCCTCAGGGAGGGTGAATTCCCTACTTCCTGGATGAAAACGATGTTGAAGAAAAAATGCATTTTATTAATAATTGTTGGCAAAAGTACAGTTGAACATTTTAACTATGAAATTGGCCTCTCATAGGTGATATATCAGCATATTATCATATCAACTGTCAATTTCTCAGAAACTGTGAATGAGTGCTGAATCAATGCTTTTATTCTACTCACACTCTATTTTCAGTAGTTGACTTTTGCGCATCATTTTGTGCCTTTTATAAGAAAATTTCTACAGCAGGCAATGTTTAAATTCTGTCATTTATACACATAAAATCCCCAGTACTGAGAAAGTGCAAAAAATCCTACAAGCCAAAGTCAGTGGATGAGCCTCTGAAGAGGTAGTCAGTGATGTTTAGAAGGATTTCTGAGGAATGAAAAGGAGTTTGGAAGTGAGGCAAACAGAAATAAAAGGAATGTGTGAAGCAAAGCCAATACTACGGAATGACAAAGGTACGCATGAGTTTGATTTACTCTTTGTCACCAAAAACATTCACAGCTGCTGGTACTTAAAATTCTCATTAGAAGTCATGTGTCATTTCTTTGGCAATTTACTCCTTCAGAACTCAAAGCAATAATTTAAGAACAATATATAATTTCTTTTGTCTTTCACCCACTTCCTACTAGTGACTATTGTGCTTTATTTTTTAATTTGAATGTTTATGACTGTATATTTCTTCAACTAGTTTTTATAGACGTTACTGAAAGAGAAGTATGTCACTGATGTCCTTCCATTGTATAGTCTCTACACATCAATATTAGAACATTTGTAATTTCAATTATGTGTACCCATAAAGCTGTTATCTTGGAACATACAAATTGTACATGACATCTCATCTTTTAAGCTTGTAAATCAAATCATTTCCTTCACAATTTCATTTGGAAAGAAAATGTAATTGGTAGTCCAATGAAATCTACATTAGCTTGTTCTAAATTCAATCTGGAAAAAAAAAAAGGCAAAACCCTACTGCAAGAAATCACTTTATTAATCAGATTATTCTCAACTACTCCAGTAAACCAGTGGCTGTACTGAGTAAAATGCTGCTGAAACAATCACCAGAGAATTACTAAGTCTGAAATTTCTCTGTTTTTATGCTGTCTAGTATTGGGGTTTATTGTTTGCTTGTTAATAAACAAACCTGCTTAATATAAAAGATTTTTTTTTTATTATTCTTTTACAAGTGTGAAACTCCCACACATACATGGATCTAAAAGCAATCTTCATTATAAAACCTCACTGTTTACTTTTGGTCATGGCAATTACTTTCTTTAAGTTTGTATAGGTGCTTGAGGATGGAAATATAAAATGGAAAGGAAAACAGGTGTATACAAAAATAGTCAAATCCTTTGCACAGAGTTAAACTCAGATTTGTATGACCTCAACCTATTTTTGAAGTTTAAAGCTGGAAACACAGCTTTCAGCTACTCCACTTCCATTTAATTCAGTTTTGACTTTATTTTTATTTTCTCTAGCACCCCATAACTCAGTGCTATTTAATCTTTCTGCTATGCTGACACACATGGAGGACTCCCTTCACCACTACACAAATTCATAAAAGCACTGTCTAACTGAATTCTTTCTCAAGACTGACTGGTGCAGCAGTGCCTACCAGAATCCAATCAAGAAGGACTTTTTAACATTTACTTTCATTTGATGGTTTTATTTTACTTCATCTTTTATTTTTGATTACATAATTTGTTCCTCAAACTTATTAATAGATGTAATTGTTATACTACTCATCTTTTCTTCTAATTTTTTGTATTTCTTCTCCATTTTTTTTTCTCTACAGTTCCCTGTTACTCTTGGGGGTGGGGGAGAAGAAAGAAAAAAAAAAAGAATTCCGTATTTTAAGAATATAGTATATTAAGGATCAAGAACATATTGCTTTGATAGGCAATGGTTCATTGGCTGAAACTGCTAAGTGACATGGAATCTTTTACGATTAAGTTACAAATACTTTTTAAAATAAGCTATTAATTAAAATGCACATGTACAAAACTTTTTCTTCACAACTGTGAATAGGTACAATATACTTGAAAGGCAATTTGACTATTTTCTTTTTAATGTGGTGAAGTGTAAGACAAATGTGAATGCTTGCTAAAGTTCCCTAGATGAAAACCAACATACAAGATACAGAATGGCTTTTGCAAAGTTGTCAGTGTTTTTTTCTTTGTTGGGTTTAGGGTTTTCTCCCTGTATTTCAGGAAACAAAAGTAACAAATTTAATTATAGTTATCCAGTTTACTAAGAACTAATCAAATGTTCTGTATTGATACCTACTGTTTTAGTTGAACTGGTCTATGCAATATTGCAAAGCTTTCATGTCAGCAGATCTAAGTGAAGCAAAAATTTGGATGGGGTTGTAAATTAGCCCTGAGCAGACAGGTATGTAACTTCTTTAAAGAGCTTTAATAAAGCGTAAACAAATTCTTTGAACTAAGTTTGTTTAGGCTAGGCCATTCCCCTTTGATCACTGTTGTGTCAATTGGCTTGAGTTTGTTCGTTAGGTAGCTTTGGGGCCTGGAAGACAGATTTTATCTAGCCGACAATCTACCTCTAGAAAACAGAAGTCAGTGGCAAATATATGCCCCAAAGAAGCAAGAAACTTGAAGAATTTTTTAAACTTTGACTTCTCAAATGCAAAAGTGAGAATACTATTTAAAATACTGATGTATTAGGTGAGGGAAATTAACAAAATATTTTTCTATATTTTGTTTATTTGATCAAAGAAAAAATCTCTACTGTACATATATTTAAACCGTCAGTATTGAAGGAATTATATTAGCAAGATAGGTAAATACACTCTAATATTGATTCTTTCAAGAATTCTGAAGAGATGCCTGTTGTGGTTAAAGCTTTCCCTTACAGTGTTAATGGATTTGAAAAATCACATCAACATAAGAGAAATGGCGTAGGCAAACTGCAGTGCTTATGCAATAGTCTGAGTAGTTCATGTCAGATTACTGTTCAGAAATTTGACATTAAGCTTTTACTTTGATGTCATGAACTGCTTATCAATTAGAAAGCAAGCTTTAAAAGTACAATATGTCTGGAGAAAAATCAATAACTCTACTTTGTCCTATTTTAAAGATAAGATAAAATTTGCAACCGTCAATGCACATTATCGTTACTAGCAGTGAGAAATCCAAAGACATACTAAATGGCTATTTATGTACAATAAAAGGTTTAACTCAGACCTTCTCACCTACTTTGACAGACAACCGTAGCAAAGTAAAGACCTTACTATTGATAAAAGGCTTGATTTGGCATCATAAATGGATATATTCATATTTACACCAGAGCCTATGCACTCCGCCCCTTAAACAAAATATAAATCTAATGCATAGAGCTGTATGCTGCTGCAGAGGTCAGAATTTAGAAAACAGAATATTTTTTAAGGTTTTCTACAATACTGGGGAAATCCCAGTTGGAGTTCAATGATCCTTGTGGGTCCCTTCCAGCTAAGGATATTCGATTATTCTATGAATCAATCCCTCAGTTACATGCTTTAATTCCAGTGGCATGGATTTTCAGTCAATCTCTGTAGAAGTCAATTTACAATGGCCCTATCCTGCTGCTGAGTGCATTCTGAGAATTCTCCTCTTTGACCAAAGTGTTTCATACAACTAGCTGAGATAAGGTCAGGCAATATATTAATGTTACATTTAAAGTTAATTGACTTGTATATTTAGATTTTTTCAGTTATTTCATTGTAAAAATACTGGCCTTAGAAATACTATTACCTGTATTTATTTTCTAATACTTCACAGAGATAAGCATTACAATGGAGAAAAATTTTCATCTATGAAAACTCTTTTCCACTTTTGCCGGTAACATTTGCTTTTTTCTCATTTCTTCAAGAAAATTTTAGAGAACTGCAATATATTCCTCAGTCTATGGTTGTCAACCAGCAAAACAATGGTAACAAAGTTTTAAATATGGAAAGAGAAAAAAATAAAGGGTGGACAAGTCAATCCATCCTCTCCTATTTAGATTTTTAGTATAACCTAAAGACTCTTTCCTAACTTCGGAGAACTATTTGGAAAAAAATTCATATAAGTTGGTGTGAAAAGTCAGTTGTTTCATTTAGGCTTGGTTCTCACAGAGTCATGAACCAGACCGTAAAACTGAAGGCCAATCAAAATTTAAAGACTATGCTAGTAACACACATAGCTGTCCTATGCATCCATATCTGAGTTAACACTTAGAATCTAAGAAGTAATGATGGTGAAGTCAACTGACAAATTCAGATGTAGCCCTTTGTTCCAATTCCATGTATCCTGAACCATTTCATATTCTGCTTAAGAAGTCTTTCTGAAAACAATGAAGTCACCTACTTGCTGTCACCTTCTAGGTGCAAAATTTTTTTTTCTAGGAAAACAAAAAGTTTTAGGCATAATTTGTCAGACAAATATTGTCTGAAATGCATTTTTTCCTTAAAATACTGCTAAAAAATTAAAGCAACCAGCAGTTTCACGTTGTTAAAATTCTGATACAGAGTGACTAGAATATCTAGAACTTCAACTGTATGACCACCCATTCCTTGAAAGTAGGTCAATTCACAGAATATGCTTTTTTGCCCTGATCTAACGCTATTTCTTCTATGATGTCCCTCTGAAGGTAATTAGGAACATGAGAAGCGAATCTTTTCTGGCTAGCAGTAAAGCTATTTTGTCTCTGATATCTGTAAAACAGGTTCAATACAACACCCTGTCAAAAACGAGACCGCTCCAAATTATCTTAATTAAAAGATAATTTATTAGTCAAGTTTTAGAAAAATAAAAATAATAAAATAAAAGTTATAAAACCCAGGGCGGGAGTTGGAGACACTTGGTAGCCGATAAGGCTGTGGACCCAAGCGCCGAAGTCAGGCAGTGCTGCCAAGTTGTTAAAATGTCCCAAGAATGGGGAGGGGCTGACCAGAGGCAGCACCGGGCTCCTTCCGGTGGCTATTCCACACAAAAGTGCGCGCAAAGTCTCTGGGTTGCTGTCTTTTATAATGTTTCAGAGTCCTCGGTACCGCCCTCTGGCACGCCTATTCTCCGCCTCTTTAGTCGATATTCATTGGACGGGTGGATGGTGATATCATTTCTTTTGGTCCAATGGATGGCTCGTTGGTAGGGGCTTGCAGCAGGTGATGTCATCTAGTTTCAGTGGCGGGAATCTTGCCTCATTAGTATGCTGGTCTCCATGGTTACACCTACAGAGCCGTTGGAAGTGTCTCTAAAAATAGCTCTGGTCCCTTAATATGCTGCCTTAACTCGGGCTGTTCACTGAATAGGGAAAACTTAACATACCTTTTTAAACATACATGAAATAATATTACAAATAAAATTTTAACATAATTCTGGTGTACAAGCATTACATTAACTGGTGGCATTGAATAAAATTGTAACAGGCTCGTTTTAACATGAAATCTAGGGGTATTTAACTGGGAGTGATTTAAACTTTAACAAGGGAGATACAAACAATTTTTAACAACTTTTTGAACAGAGTAAACATTAACTTTTGGATTTTGAACTGTATTAACTAATTAACCTTTTAATCACTTTATTGATTAACCTTCAAATTAACAAACATGCAAAAGCCAATCAACTAATTTCATTTTTAACAAATCCCCCCTCTTTTACTTGTTCATCAAATTTGGCTTTTGCATTTTCCTTAAGCGAATGTGGACAGCTCTTCATTTATGGTGTTAAGATGTTCTAAGTTGTAAAGCACTTGGTGGGCCTGTTTCTTGTTCTTCTTCTTCTTTTTGAATTCAATAGTCATGACTGATTGTGGTTGGGTTGGGAAGGTTTGGGTCTGGTTTGATTGGTAACTCTGGAACTGAGGCATACCCTGGACCACAGGCGTGATTAATCGAATCAGGCATGGAATGAAACAAGGGAGGAAAATTAAACCGGCAAGGGATATTCCAATAGTTATGCCAACTTTTTTCCACCACTCTCCCGAAAACATATTGTTCCACCAGTCAGAAGTGGTCATTGAATACCACTTCTGAACTGGGACATGGGTCAATTTCCTAATTTCTTGGGTGATTTGGGTAATTACTTCGCCGTGGTCGTCAATATGTAAACAACAATCCGAGGTATTAAATTTTCCGCACACTCCCCCCTCCTCGGCTAATAGATAATCCAATGCCAATCGATTTTGATAGACAGCTGCACGCAATTTAGATTGAGTCTGACTTAGGAGATCGACAGCAGTGGTAGTCTTATTAGTGATGACTTGGATGAGGGCTTGGAGACGGATGATCCTATTTAACATGTAGACGGGTGTACGGTACCCGTACATCCCGTCTTGGGCCCAGGTGGCCGGCCCATATGTTTCTAGGATTTGCTCTGGCGGCCACTCTTCGTCTTTCCACTGCTGTGTACCTCCTATGTCATACCTCTTATGTCTTTTCAACTCGTCATAAAGGGGCACTCTGAGGTCATGGCCAATCTCCTCGGGTAGTAAAAAGAAATTTGGTTGTATTGCCCCTAAGGTGCAGCTGCCTCGCCAATTTGGAGGGAGTATGGGGTATGCCTTCAGTCCACAAATCCAATATAAGCTTTGGGGTGCTTCCCAGAAATTTAGGGTAGTTTCTTTAGGGGATTTCCAAAATTTATTAAATTGGGGAAGTACAGAATATGGCTGGCTTTTCCTGTCCCAGCACTGATACAATTTTTCGTGGGGTTGGTACAAGCAGCTTTTTCCTCTAATTTGTTCCTTTGCCCAGAAAGTATCGGGCTCCTTCGGGACCCACCAAGTCTGATGACCATTTGTGACTAAGTACCTTCTGCACGTTGTTTCCCCCACTTCTATTATAAATTTATCTCCTTGGCGCCAAATGCACTCTTCACCTATGATTGATTCTTTCAACTGCCATATGTCCTGATTCATCCTAGGTTGGGTGGGGAGGAGGTCTAACTTTAGAATTTCGGGGGGGCCCAAGGCTGACTCCCCGCCAAGGCCAGGCGTCAGACTCCAAGGTACCTCCGCACACCCAACAATTTGTAATATTTAGATTACGTCCAATCCTCTCAGCTAGATCAATGAATAAATTTTTAGACGAGTCTAATGGGTTATCTTCCTCTTGCTTATCTTTTTCGGTCAACACTATCTCTCTGATCAGATCGAATTCATAAGATTTCTTTTTAATAATATCTTCCTTTTTGGTAATATAATTAAAATTGAAACACAACCAATTTTCGTCTGTGGGGCATTCCCCTTTTTGTTTTTGGTCCGAATTCCCTATGTTTTGCCCGATCCAATATTGTTGGCCTGATTCTGTCCACTTACCTAGGCTGGAGATGTTATAGCAGCCTGGGTTGACGTAGGTATGTGCACGGAATGAGTGCCGTATGTTATAAGAATTTCCCTTTGCCTGGTACACAGTGTGGTAACATTGGGTGCACCTTTTCACTGCCTCGACCTGGGAAACCCACAGTATCAGCATGAGCAACATAATAACTTCGATCGCCACGCAACAGTTATACCCGAACAGCTTCATGGCTTTCTGAGGTCACAACTGTTGCTCCCGGTGGCTGTCAATCTTGTTGCCTCTCAATCGGGTGTTTCCCTTCGGTGCTGTTGCTGACTTGTGTACTCAGGCTCGGGAAATCCTCTTCACTCTGGCCTTGGTTGTTACTTTCGGGCGATCTTCACCTACAAGGAATCAATCAAAGGAGAAGATTTAGTTTTTTTCTCACAATAGTGAGTCTCTCAAATTTGGGGTGATGAAGGAAAAACAAGGAGTGCTGACTGTCCACAACTGATTCAAGTAACTTTCTTAATAACCAACGTTAACGGGTTTGTAACGACTTTAAAACACAACTTTCTCTTAATTTCTTTTAACCGGGGGAATTAACAAGGTTTTTAACTAACAACAACTGGGGATTTTAACTAAGGAACTGGGGTGTTCAGCTCAACACAGTCTTAGTCGTTGGATGTCTCAGGTGCAATTGATTCTCCTCGGTCTTCTTTCTCGAATGGCTCAGGTGGTGGTTCTCCTTCTCCAGGTGGCGGTGGAACCGGTCCCTTCACTCTGCTAACGTGCATCCAGCCCTTCTCCCAGGTTCTCACGGCTGTCTCGGTTGTCAATTGAACCTGGAAAGGACCTTCCCATTTGGGGTTTAGAGACTGTTCTTTCCAAACCTTTATTAAAACCCAATCCCCTGGTGTTATGTTGTGCAAGGCGAAGTCAAGTGGAGGCGCCTGTGAAATTAGACTCTTTTCCTTTAACTCTTTTATATTTTTACTAATTACCTGAACATACTTTTGCACCTGTACACTTCCCTGATCCCTGGCTTCGATCTCCTGTGGGGTGACTAGGTAAGGCAGTCCAAACAACATTTCATAGGGCGAACACTCCAGATCTGCTCGAGGTTGGGTCCGGATCCGGAGTAACGCTAAAGGCAGACACTTGACCCAAGTCCATTTCGTCTCCAACATTAATTTAGTGAGGGTGTTTTTGAGGGACTGGTTCATCCGTTCAACTCGCCCAGAACTTTGCGGGTGCCAGGGAGTATGTAGTTTCCAAGTTATACCAAGTTGTGCCACCAACTGTTGTAAAATTTTAGATGTAAAATGTGTTCCCCGGTCCGAATCAATTCTATGAATGATGCCATACCGTGGAATGATCTGCTCTAGGATCACCTTACTCACTGTCTGGGCGGTACAATTTACGGTTGGAAATGCTTCTACCCAGTGAGTCAGGTGATCCACGATCACCAATAGGTATTTCCACCGTTGGCATGGTGGCATCTCTGTGAAATCTACTTGGATGCTTTGGAATGGTCTTAGTGCCAATTGTGTACCACCCATGTTCTTTTTCTTCATTATTTTCTTATTGACTTTTAGGCAAATTGGACATCCCCGAACAATTTGGTTTGCCAATTGGTATACTCCTAAACAACCGAAAGTTCTGAGGAACTGATTGGATAAACCTTTTGATCCCCAGTGGGTGGATTGATGGATCTTAAGGAGGATTTCCCGAGTCAACTCCTTGCTCAAAATTTGCCGTCCGTCAGGGAGGTACCACCTCCCATCGGGACTTTCGGTTCCTCCCATAGATTTTAACTGTTGTTTCTCACTCTCCTTAAAAATAGGGACAGGTAGGTCAGTTGAGATTGTGTCTTCCTTGGGTACTAAATCGCTCTCTGATGTTCCGTCTTCCTTCTGCTGGAGGGTGTTTACTTCCGGCAGAAGGGCTGCTTCTTTGGCTGCCAAATCAGCCAGGTTGTTTCCTCTCGCTTCCCGCGAGTTGCCTCTCTGGTGACCAGGAATGTGTACGACTGAAATCTTTTTAGGTAATTTGAGGGATTCTAGTATTCTTAAAATGATTTCCCGATGCAGTATTTCTTTACCTTTTGAATCTAAAAAGCCTCGCTCCGCCCAGATCCTCCCAAACGTGTGAACTATACCGTAGGCGTAGTGAGAGTCGGTGTAGATGGTTCCCACCGCTCCGCTAAGATGGTTCAGTGCCTTTTCTAGCGCATATAGTTCACACGCCTGGGCTGACCAGGCGGCTGGTAATTTTCCTTTTTCTTTAACTGTTAATTTGTTCCCGTCCACAATTGCATATCCTGAACACCTCTTGCCGTCAACCACTCGGGAGGACCCATCAATGAAAAGGGTCTCTCCCTCTCCGAGTGGGACGTCCAAAAGATCTTCCCTTACCTTGGTTTGGAGGCTGATCAGGTCTATACAATTGTGGACCAATTCCGAATCATCTTTTCCGTACAGAAATTGGGCCGGATTTAAGTGCGAGGTGGTTTTAAGCGTTAGGTTGTCTGTTTCCAAAAGGGTACTTTCATATTTAAGAATTCTAGAATCCGTTAACCAATTGGTTGCTTGCTGACTTAAAATGGTTTTAATGTTATGTGGTGTGAAAACNAATGTTATGTGGTGTGAAAACTGTTAACTT
>WEIT01005624.1:0-10246 GCA_013389985.1 Dryoscopus gambensis
GCCCCACGCCTGCCTGTGCAGCCTCTCCACGCTCCCCTCTCCAGCCCATCGCTGCCCTGCGCTCCCCCGTCCGTGGGAATTTCCCCCCAGCCCGTGGCGTTTCCTTCCCTCTCTCCCTCCCTGCCACCAAGGCCAGCTCCTGCCACCACCGAAGGGGAGTTTGGTTGCGCTGCTGGATCCGGGGGGAGCTGCAGCCCCCCAGATGCTCCCAAAAGGTGCGTGAGGAGCCCGGCAGCCCAGAGCAGGGGGGCTGACAAGGAGGAACCCCAGTGCCTGGGGGTGATGGAGGACGGGAGGGTCCTCGGTTATGCTCAGAGCAAACTCCTTCTCATGGGAACACGGCGTGCTCATCCAGCCCCAAAACCCAGCCTCAGGAATGGCTTTGATTCTCGGTGCAGGGGTTCCAGGAGGCCCAGGGAACATTCGTTTCCTGGTCCCTTCAGCATCCTCTGGGTCCCCTCTCCTGGGGATCCTGCCAGGTGCCTTGGGCCAGGCAGGGTCAGCGAGTGCCACAGGGAAAGGGGAATCCTGACCTGACCCCACGCCCTGATCCCCACCCTACCTGAGAGGCTGAGCCGTCCCCCAAAAGGGTCGGGAGGCACCTTAAGGCTCACCCAGCTCCAGCCCCCTGCCGCGGGCAGGGACACGAGGGAGCTGCCAGAGATGTTTCCTTGGTGCCAGACCGGCCCAGGGAACGCTCAGATCCAGCGACAGGGGACTGAAAGCCACAACCACCATGCCTGCTGCTGCCCAGGCTCGGGCACGGCCACCAAATGCACCACAGAAGTCCCCTAAACCGGCCCCGAGCAGCGCCTGGCTCGAGCAGAGCACTGGGGGAGAGTCCCCGGGGCCGAACCCTGAGTCTGGAGAAATCCTCCCGGGGGAAAACTGCACCGGCACCGGGGTGCTGCCAGGCAGGCCCTGCCCCTGGTGGCCCGAGACGCTGC
This sequence comes from Dryoscopus gambensis, assembly GCA_013389985.1. Taxonomy (NCBI): domain Eukaryota; kingdom Metazoa; phylum Chordata; class Aves; order Passeriformes; family Malaconotidae; genus Dryoscopus; species Dryoscopus gambensis. The sequence continues at coordinate 948 of WEIT01005624.1, forward strand.
CAGCCCCTCCTGAGCTCCGCAGCGTCCCGCGGGTGCCAGGGGCCCCCAGGCCCTGCCGGGATGCTCCGGCCCTGCGGAGGCGAGGGCAGGCAGGAGCTCGGGAGCCTCTTCCCTTCTGCCCGCTGCCCGCACAGCTCCGAGCCACGGCCTCCGCTCTGCTCCTGGAGAGCCGCAGGATCAGGTGATGGGCGGAGGAGAGTGGGTGCTGGAAAGCTCTGCCCAGACCCCGGCAGAATTCCTTGGGAGGGGAATTGTCCCTTCCGGGTGCTCTGCGGTGGGATCTCTCCCCCCCAGCTGGGTTTGTTAACCCTCTCATGACTCCGGGAGCTTTTCCCAGAGCGTATTCCACAATTCCTTTTGCTGGGCTCTTCCTGGTGGCCCCTCCACCCTCCTTTTCCTCATCCTCTGCGTTTCAGCAGCTCGGAGAAGGCTGAACAGAGCAGTTCAGCTCCTGGCCCTGGATTTCGCTCTCCCCGAGGAGCAAACCTGTGCCAAGCTGCCTTCTGCTGCTGTTCACGTAGGAGAATTAGATAAGTTGAAGCAAACAGCATTCCCTCCTTCCCATCCTTCTGTGAGCCCGCAGACTCCTCCAAACCACCGAGCCTTTGCTGCTTCCCTGCCGCAGCCCTGAGCCTCCCGCCCTGGATTTCACCCTGACAGGGAACTTTGTGAGCAAGGGACACTCAGGGAGGATCCCCGAACGCACCTCTGGACACCCTGACACCAAAACACGGGGACATCAAGAGCCCCCTCCCAGCCCCATTCCACGGCCGAGCTCATCCTCCTGCCACCTCCTACAAGGATTTGTGGGCTGGTCCCAGACGGGAGGAGAGCAGTGCCCTCCGTACCAAATCTCTGGACTGAGTCAGGAGTTACCAGGCTCCTCCCGGACAGGAAAGAACAGGGAAAACCCCGCTGCCTCCCCGCCGGGATGTGCCGAGGTGTGGAAGCACCAAACAAGGGGGAGTTTCTGCAGCAGGGAGAATCTCAGGCAGCTCAACCACTTCCACAGTTGTTGCTTTAGTCCTGGGCAGCTCCAAATATTGGCACTTCCAAGGAGCGGGATGAACTTCCAGGAGCCTGGAGTAAGATGGAACAGCTCTGCAGCTCTCCTCGTAGCCTTTTCAGGTCTGTTCCAGCTTTCCTCCAAAAACTGGGATAGTCCAGACCCTCCTCTCCCTCTGTCCATGTCAGCAACCCCTCTGAAGCAGGAAATGCCTCGCGGGAATCAGAATTAAAAAGAGGAAAGTCGAGATCTTTCCTATTAGAAGAAACCCCAAATGAAAGCACTGAACAAAGACCCTCACGATGTGAGTCTTTGGAAAACAAATCCCTTCCAGGGTGACTCCGGCTTCCAGGCTGAGAGCTGGCACCCCAGCCTGAACAGCAGCTTTGGGGCCCCTTTCTGGGATGAATCCCTGTGCAGAAATGAAGAGCCAGGGATCTCCTCACGCTGCGTGCTGTGGATTTGCACCACGGAATGGCGAAGGATCCAACGGGGCAGGAATATTGTGGGAATCAGGACCCCCACAGCCAGGGCACAGGGGCTCTGGCCGGTGGTTCCCGCTGGGAAAACAGCCCTGGGCACGCTCTCCAGCGAGGGCCGTGCTCCAGAAGCTCCAGCTCTCCGTTGCTTTTTGAGGGTGACCCGAAATTTCCCTGCCTATAACCAATAAAACCCCGCACGCCCCGCCCGGCCCCGGTGCTTTCCATCCAAGCTGGGCACAGACCTCGCAGGGCCGCCCTGCCCGCCTGCCATGTGCTTTGGTGCCTCAGGCAGTTGCCTGCAGACTCCAGCTGTTTTTATTACCTAAGTGGGTTTGATTGCTCCTCCATTCGTGCCTGAACGAGAGCCCTTGGCACCCTCGTGGGCTCTAATGGGGTCTGCGTGTTCTCGCTCCCAATTAAACCCACGGGCAGCGATTAACAGCTCCCGGCAACCCCGGCACGGAGCAGAGGGGACGCGGCTTTCCAGGGCTCCGCCAGAGGATCCTGCAAGAGGGACGCGGCTCTGCGCACCCCCAGCAGACAGCTGGGCTGGCTGGAAATGGCCCCGTCCCCAGGTGACCGCTGCCACTTCCTTCTCGTCACGGGAGGTTCGGCTCCGCCGCCCCAGCCTCGCACAGACACATTTTGCAGCGGTGGGAGGCGGTGCTGGTGGGTGGCCAGGGGTGGGTGTGACCCCGAAGTGGGGCTGGAGACATTAAGGACAGATCCCCACCTGCCCTGGCTGCCAGGGCTGCTCCTGGAACACGTCGTGCGGGGTGATGCAGAGCTCAGGACATCAGGCCGTGGACGGCCTCGCCCCGCTCGGTCCTTCCCTCCCCTCCCTTTTCCTTGTGGTCCTGCGCGGGGCCTGAGCAGGTGGAAGTGGCCAAAAACGGTGAATTTCTGGTGCACTTGGGCTTTTCAGCCCCAGGTTCTGACTCCAGGAGCCATCCCAGGCCCCGGCAGCCGCTCTGCCAGGATGATCCCGGCCGTCCCGGGGCCGTGGCTCCGATGAGCACATCACACCCCAGCCGACCCACAGCCATCTGTGGGAGCCCCGGGGAGGAGCCGTCCGTCAAAATTAAGATGTTGGAGGATTAAATGCTTCGATCTCATTGGAACTGGCGTTTCCTGATGGAAATGGGTTCTGTCAGGAAATGTGCGAGCGGCGCTGCCTGCCGGGGGTCCGAGCGCTGGGACCGGGGATGGTCGGAGGCGGCTGATGGAGTGCAGGGATGGAGTGGGAAGTGCAGGCCCAGGAGCTTTTTTACTCCATCAAAGTCTGGCTCGCTCCTGAGACAGGCCTGTGGCGTGGGGAAGGACATTCCTCCCATGCTGAAGTAAAGTTGGTGTGAGGTCGAGAGCAGGACCTCGACAGGCTGCAGTGACACCTCAGAGGGCGGGTGGTGGCCTTGTGGAAGACTCAACGGAGGCCGAATTCTGTGCTGGAACGAGGAGCAGACACCGCAGAACCACGGAATCATTCAGGTGGGAAAAATCCTCTCAGATCCTTGAGTCCAACCGCTCCCCAGCAGGGCCACCACTGACCCGTGTCCCCAAGTGCCGCATCCACGCGGCTCCTGAGCCCCTCCAGGCACGGTGCCAAGGCGTGGTTTGGAACACCAACGCTGCCAAAACGCTGGTTTCAGGAGGAAAACGCGGGAACAGCTCCTGAAGAGGACGAGATCCCTTCCCAGCCAGCAGAGCAGGGTGTTTAATGCAGGCCTCACACTCGAGGTGTAGGAGAAAGACGATCCGTGCTGGCCAACAGATCCAGCTTGTAAAAATCCTTATTAAAACCCCGCTGAGCCCAATCGGGAAAGATGGCTTTTAATTAAAAAGTGCAACCGTTCAGCCAACTTTTATAGGAGATTGCTGCGACCCCAGGAGATGCCAGCCAGCAATAGACTCAACTCCTTCCGGAGGGAGGGATCCTTCCCGGCCTTTGTTAGCTGGAACATCTCCGCCGCTTTTTAATGGGCAGCTTCACAGCTTTCCTGAGTGTGGTTTCTTCCATTAGGAAATGGGAATCTTCTCACGGCTCACCCAGGCAGCAAAATTCCTGCACTCCATCTCCTGCATTAGGAGCCCGGAGCCCGCGCGGCTCCGCCGAGCGGAGCGGGAGAGAGAGCGGGAGGAGAGAAAACCCAGATGGGGCAAAGTGTAGCTCGACTTTTTAATGCTAAATTATTTACAGTAAGTAAAATCGTGTGTGTCAATTGTGAAAAGAGTCCAATTTGTTTGATTTACATTGCAGGGGGGTGCCCTGGGGTAGGGGGTGTTTAACTATCTCCTCTAATGTAATTGCCTATGGCAGCCCGGTAAATATTTGATGGGCTGCCTGAGCGAGGGAAGGAACCGGGGCTGATGCTCCCGCAGCCCTCGCAGGGTATCAAATGCAGCCGCAGCCAGGCTCTACCTGAGCCCTTCCCGTGGTCTGAGTGGGGCTGGCTCGTCCCGCTTCCAGGCTGGGGACGTGCGCTTTCCGCGGGAAAACGGGCTCCTTCCCGGGGCCGCGGGGTTGTTTTATGTAAGAAGCCCGAATTTCTCCGTCTGTGCCTCAAAGGGAGTGTTTTCCTCAGCCTTTCAGCGGGTTTCGCTCCTGTCAGGGATGTTTCCGTGGCTTGGAGGTGCTGGATCCCGGCCCCAGCTCGCAGGGATCGTCCCTCAGTCGCAGGAGTGGGGATGCAGGGGCTGGGAAGGGCACAGAGGGGCTCCAGCTGCAGAGGTGTCGGCAGAAAATCCGTAGTCCCAGCTCATGCAGCCTCTCACGGCTTCTCCATTTGCAGCATTTCAAGCAGCACCGGGGGACGTGCGGGTTGGACATCAGCAGGAATTTCCTCATGGAAAGGGCGGCCAGGCCTTGGCAGGGGCTGCTCAGGGAGGTTTGGAGGGCCCATCCCTGGAGGTGTCCAAGGAAGGCCTGGAGGTGGCACTGAGCGCTCTGGGCTGGGGACAAGGTGGGGATGGGGCACAGCTGACCTACAATTGCCCTGGAGGCCTTCTCCAGCCTCCATGGTTCTGGAATTCCGCGTCAAGATGGGCACGCTCAGTGCCGCGGAAATGGCCCCGCGACCTGGGGACAAGGTTCTGCTGCTCAGACCAGGCTGGGACAGAGCCCCTGCTCCTCTCCGGGCAGCCCTGCCGGCCCACAGGAATTCCGGGAGGGGAGGAAATGTCACATCGCCCGCCTGGGACGGTAAATATTTAACAAGGGGAACACCCCCTGCCTTGCTCCCTGCCCTCCTCATCCATATTCAGCCCCTGCGGCTCTCCCAGCCCGTCGGGAAGCACAGACACCCCTGGGAAGAGGGGATTCGCTGAGGGGCTGTGTCTGCAGGTCCCCTGCCCTCCGCAGGGGTTTGGAGCTCCGGATTTGGGGGTTGGAAGTCAGTGATCCGCGAGGTGCCTTCCAAACCCAATCATCCATGGGTTCTGTGATTTGGAAGGGACGCCCGGAGGCCTCCAGCCCGATTCTCTGTTTGGAGCAGAGTCAGAGCAGGTTTGTACAGCGGAGTTTGAGCCTCTCCGAGGATGGAGACACCAAATCCTCCCTGGGCTCCCAGAGGGTGAACAGGGAGAGGCTGCCCAAGATCTTCATCTACGAAGGCAACCAAAAGTCAGGTGGGGATGCTGCATCCACCCGCTCCAGCGTGGAAACACCTCAGGGCTGCGGGTGGAAGGAACTGGGCTCAGGTGGCACCAGCAGCCGGGCAGGAAGGGACGAGTGGGACCCACACCAAGCTCCACAGAGGTCCCCATGAACCCACTGGGGCTTCTCCGAGGGTTTCTGGGGATGAGAGCTGCGGCTGGGAGGCAGGAGAGGCCAGGATGGAGGTGTGGAGCAGGGTGAGAGGCCTGCTGGGCTCCTGGCATGCAGAGGGAGGTGTCACATGGAGATCCAGGTGGATGCTGCCAGTGCCCTGGGGGGTCCCAGCCCGCTCCTGCCGGGAGCCTCTCCGTGGTTCTCCATGCCCTGCTCGCTCCAGCTCTTACAGAAACCGGCTCTATTAATATCCCGGCTCTTCCTCTCGGCCCATTACTCTCCTGATGGCCCAAATTTCCAGTTAGCTCCTCTCCAAATTTAAATGATCGCTTCCCCCTGTCTTCTCCACCCCCACCTTTCCGAGAGATGACGTCACTGATGACCCACATTCTCCTGCCTCCGAAGTGCCTGGCGCCGGGGCCATTAGATCCCTCTGCTGGGCTGGGACTGGCTGACAGCCAGTCCCGACCTCACAAGTAACCACGGCCATTCACCGGGAGAGGGGAGCTCCGGCCTTGCCAACAGCGTTGGAGAACGGGAGAGGAAGCAAGGATGGAGCTGGATGGAGCCTCCTCCTACCCAGGGGTGTTCCCAGGGAAGGGAGGAAGGGGAGCTGCCAAGCCATGGACGGCTTTGAGGGAGGGGAGCAACCTCGGGAAGGGTCTGCCCCGTCCTACCTGATCTGAGGGTCTGCCAGGAGCCAGCAGATGGGATCCCATGGAATGCTGGTGGGATTGGGACACCATGGAGTGCTGTGGGACTGGGACACCATGGAATGCTGTGGGATTGGGACACCATGGAATGCTGTGGGACTGGGACACCATGGAATGCTGTGGGATTGGGACACCATGGAATGCTGTGGGACTGGGACATCATGGAGTGCTGTGGGATTGGGACACCATGGAATGTTGTGGGATTGGGACACCATGGAGTGCTGTGGGATTGGGACACCATGGAGTGCTGGTGGGACTGGGACCCCATGGAGTGCTGTGGGACTGGGACACCATGGAGTGCTGTGGGACTGGGACACCACGGACTGCTGTGGGATTGAGATGCCTTGAACTGCTGGTGGGATTGGGACACGATGGACTGGTTGTGGGATTGCTTTTCCTCTGACCCATCTTGCCACCCCTGTGAGTCCTGAAGCACCGAAGGCTCTCGGTGGGACCAGCGGTGTGACCTGGGTGGGACCAGCGGTGTGACACGTGTGTCACTGTGTGTGTGCCCATCTCAAAGCCTGCAGAGCCCTGAAGTGCTGCTCTGAGCAGTTCCTCGTGTTCCTGGAGGCCTCAAAGCTCCGTGTCAAAAGCCAGTGGGTTTCTGCCCAGAGGAAAACCCTTCCACTTCTGGTTTTGGCTCAGTGAAGAACCTCAGTGCACGTCTGAGTCAGTGCAGAAGCCAAAGCTCCATCAGTTTATGGAGGAGAAGTCCACGAGCAGCTGGACAGAGACCTTCCACAGAGGGGTAGGAGACAGGACAACGTCCCCGGCGCTGCCCACGGCTCTGGCCAAGGCAGCCCTTTCCTAAAGCCTTCCTGACGGTCACCTCTGGCTCTTCTCATCCTCCTTGAGCCCCAGGCTCAGGAGGAGCCTTCAGCAGCCAAAGCCTTTGGTCCCACCTGGAGCTGGTGGCTCCAGAGTGGACTGGTAGGAAACGAGAGAGGGGGAGGAAGGGAAGAGAGATCCCTGGCCTTCCTCCAGCCTCAGTCACCGCCGTCATCTCCACCTTGTGGCCCTGTCCTGCATCCTTCCAGCTCTCCAGCCCACTGCTAATCCCAGCTCTCATGAGTCCAGCCCAGGTCCTCCTCGAGGAGACATCCCCAGGCAGCTCCCAGCATCCCAAACACCTCCTGCCACCAGCCCAGCCCATCCCAGCCAGCTCCCACCGCTGACCTGGGCACAGGAGAGGCCCAGACAGGCAGCACAGGCGTCCCAAAGAGCAGCTGCAGCACCAACCTCTCCCAAACGAGTCGTGTTGGGCTGAGAGATGAGTTTCTGGCTGGATGATCCCAAATCTCACAGCTGCAGCACCTCCAGGACACCTGGTCCCACCATCCCGAGCCCTTTCCAAAGGGATCCAGCAGCTCCCGGGGACGAGAAGGCAGAGGATCTCCTCATCCAAAGGAGGTTCCTCCACGTCCTCACCTCGGCTCGTTCAGCACAGGGCGTTCCCTGGAAAGGAGTGCAGGGAGGGTTCCCAGCAAGAGGAAGAAGGTGAAAGGAGGAACAAGAAAGAAACGCCTAGAAAATTAAAAGAAAGGGAGAAAATGAGGAGAGAAAGAGAGGAAAAATAAGGAAGGAAAGAGAGAGTCTTGGTTTTCTGAGTTAGAAGCAAAATTATCTTGATTTCCACTTGAATAATTCATGTTTGCCACGGGCCATGTATTCCTGAGCTTGGGTGTCAAGTGTTTATTGAATATATCTCTTGACAGGGCACTTGTGTGATATTCAGCCATTGCCAGAGTGCGAAAAAAACACACACAACAAATGGAAAAAGAGGGGGAAGAAAGGAAACGCTGGAGTGACGGCTTCCTCCGCCTCAGTTTGAGAATAATTGGCCCAAATGAAGCCCCTTTCCGTGCCACAAAGTCGCCCCTACCCCCTCCCTCCGTGGGGATCCGGCCGGGAGCCCAGCACGGTGGCTGGGATATTGTCCCTGCACCCAGAGGGAGAAGCTCTGGGATCACCCTCGAGGATGAGCCTGGCAGGCGCTGGAGGAACTGGAGCCTTCGTCACCTCCTCAGCTTTTGCCAGGACACGGAGACGTGACCCTGGAGACTTGGAGGGGTCTCATCCCAAATGTCTCCAGTCATGGAGGGATCTGGGTAGCCCAGGGTTGGCTCCTGGGTGTCGTGGGCCGCTCACATCCAGCTCGTATCCCCAGGGCCATGGCTCCACCAGCCAGTGGGAACAGCTGGAAGGGGGACATCTCCTCTTCCTGGCCAATCCAGACCTGAGCAGGGAGCTGGAGCCGTTCCCAGTGGTGTCTCTGGGATCAGGGGGAAGGGGGAGTCCCCCCACCAAAACCAGCACTGACCACGCGCCCAGTGCAGGATGGAGAGGCGCTGGAGGCAAATCTGGCTCCAGGGCAGCGAGTGGGGAAAGGTTTGCTCTCCTGGACAGCCCAACTCCCTTTCTTTGGAGGATTCAGGGAAAAGCTCCCACCTTCCTACCCCAGCTCTCACACAGACCTTGCTCTTCATGCAGTTCTTGCAGGCAGGGATGGAAGGGACCTGGCTGCCCACGTCCGTCCCAAACAGCTCCTCAGGCCAGCAGCAGCTCCGAGCGTGGCGTGGAAGCAGCTGGTGTCTGAATGGCTCCAACCCCGGGGAAGTGGGGCTGCAGCTGGGAGCAGGGACCTGCTGTGCGGCCCTGGGAAGGGCCTGCGGGACACGCGAGCCCCCAGGGCTTCCCCACGCGGGCACAGACAGGAGGTGAGGGGGGTCCGTGCCCGGCAGATGCCCCTGGACAGGGTCCTGAGGTGGGACGTGGTCACCTGAGCTGGTGGAGCTGGGCGCGCTGGTGCCTCACCTTGCGGGGGATCTGCCCTCGGCTCCCCGAGGTGCCCAGGGGCCAGTGCAGTGCCAGGGCTCCCGGTGGCACTCCGGAGGTCCTTTCCCAGCCCCTCCGGCGTCCTGCTGCTCCCTGCCCCGCTCAGCCCCCGGACAGCCCAGCTCCCTCCGCACAGCAGAGTCCCCCCAGCTCCTGCACCCCACAGGGACCCCCAGGAGGGAGGGAGGAACAGCTTTGGGGGGCACAGGGACAGTCTGGGTGTCTGCAGCAGCTCGAGTTCACTTGCACCGTGTCTTCTGCTGGGAACGGGGGGTCCCTTCTCCCGGCTGGCTGCTGGCAGGGACCCATCAAACCCAAACCCATACCTGGCACCCCAAATCCCGCAGCACAGCTGGCACCCGGCAGGAGGAGGGGGCACAGCAGCCGGGCTGGGAGGCTGAGGGGGGCGAGGAGGAGGGAGCCATGCCCGGCAGAAAGCCCGATCCCCCTGCAGCGGCACCCAGGCAGCAGCGAGAGCCCGGGGCTCGGCCCTC
>WEIT01005624.1:20247-30272 GCA_013389985.1 Dryoscopus gambensis
CCACCCCGCGCCCCCGGCCGCGCTCCCCGCGCTCTCCAGCTGCAGGGCGCGGGGCTTTCCCGCTGTCCCCTCAGCATCCCGCAGGGAATTGGGCACCCAGACCTCCGCCCCACCTTGCCCCCGGGGGAGCGTTGCGTTCTGCACGGCCTGTCCGGCACCGCCGTGTGCTGTCCCTTCGGGGAGCTTGTCAGAAGCAGCAGCTCCTTGCCGAGGCTCACGGCCTTGCAGCTGCATCGTTCTGGATTTCCCTCACAAAAACGGGCACAGCTCCTCTGCAGCCGGCTCCGAGCAGCGAGGAATGCCCTGGTGCCAAGGTGCACAGCAAAGGAGTCTCCGTATTTCCATTTGGGAATCTCGCCCTCCACGCAGACATCGGGGCCTCCCAGCTCCCCCTTTGCCTTTCCCCGTGCTGCAGAGGCCTCATTCCCCCTCTGGCTCTGTGCCACCCCGGCAGGGTCAGAGTGACTCTGGGCACCGAACTGCTCCGGGCACCGCGCACGGCGAGGGCTCCAGGCCAGCCCGGGGTGCTCTCGAACACAGCAGCGGCGGGATCGCATCAGCACAGCACCAAAAGTGCGGGACGGGTGGAATAGCGATGGAGCAAGCCCCGGTGTGGGATGTCCCCCATGCCGGTGACCCTGGTGAAGGGCAGCGGTGGCCGTGCACGTCCCTGCCTGGCCCCGAATGCTGCTCACAGCTCGGGAGCGGCTCCTGGAAGCTTCTCGCTCACCTCCAAACCCACCGGGAGCGAGGCTCGGTGAGGTTGGAATAAAAATCAGTGCGGGTGGCTGGGAGGCGAAGAGAGGGGTCACCTCCCCTGGGAGCTGGGGGAGAGCCGGGAAGGGGTTCAGTGACAGCGGTCACTGCTCCTGCCCCGGCTTCTCGCTCTGAATCCCGACCGAGCCTCGGATCCTTCTGCCAGCACTTTAACCCGAGAATCCGTGCAGGGAGAGCTGGATCCGACCAGTTCAACCAGGAACCCTCTGCAGGGAGAGCTGGATCTGCTCAGTTTAACCAGGAACCCACTGCAGGGAGAGCTGGATCCAACCAACTTAACCAGGAACCCTCTGCAGGGAGAGCTGGATCCGATCAGTTCAACCAGGAACCCTCTGCAGGGAGAGCTGGATCTGCTCTGTTCAACCAGGAACCCGGTTCAGGGAGAGCTGGATCCAACCAATTTAACCAGGAACCCTCTGCAGGGAGAGCTGGATCCGATCAGTTTAACCTGGACCCTGATGCAGGGAGAGCTGGATCTGCTCAGTTCAACCAGGAACTCACTGCAGGGAGAGCTGGATCCAACCAATTTAACCAGGAACCCTCTGCAGGGAGAGCTGGATCCGATCAGTTTAACCAGGAACTCGGTTCAGGGAGAGCTGGATCTGCTCAGTTCAACCAGGAACTCACTGCAGGGAGAGCTGGATCCAACCAATTTAACCAGGAACCCTCTGCAGGGAGAGCTGGATCTGCTCAGTTTAATCTGGAACCCGGTTCAGGGAGAGCTGCATCCAACCAATTTAACCAGGAACCCACTGCAGGGAAAGCTGGATCTGCTCAGTTCAACCAGGAACTCACTGCAGGGAGAGCTGGATCCAATCAATTTAACCAGGAACCCACTGCAGGGAGAGCTGGATCCAACCAATTTAACCAGGAACCCGGTTCAGGGAGAGCCGGGGCCGGACCCAGCGCATCTGGAGGCTGCAGCCGCGCGGATTCCCATCTGCCGCTGGCTCGGGGCTGCAGCGCTGCTGCCGGCGGTTTCCACCTCGGAGCAATCCCGGTGTAGAGCTATTCCTCCCCCCGCAGAGCCGACAGCCGGCAGCTGGCACGGCCCGGCCCGGGCTTGAAAAGCCTTTTTGGGGCGGGTTGGCCGCTCCCAGCGNGGCCGGGCACAGCGAGGGGGCGAGAGCGCGGCTGCGGGGATGGGTGGGAGGCGGAAAAACCGCAGCTCCTGCCCCAGCCTGCGCCGGCAGCGAATCCCACTGAGTCACAGCGGGGGAAATTCGGTTCGGACTCGCCGCGAGGCCGGGTCTCTTCTTCTCCACCTGGAGGAAAAAGAATTTGCAAATGTAACACACACACGCACACGATGCTTTCCCTATTTCTTCCCCAAACATTCCGTTCAGCAGCTGTTTGGACGTCAGCTTTAACCTGTTTTCACTTGTCGTTGCTCATTTCAGGACTGTTTAAGAACAAAATCACCATTTTGAAGCCCAAAAAACCCCAGCTCCCCCTAAATCAATACGCTCCAACATTTTCTAATAATTCCCCACTCTTTCTTCTCTTTCTCCCTTGGTTTATTGAACAGGTTTCAGTTCTGTTCGGGTGAGCTGCCTTATGAAATCCAAGCTGAGTGAAAGCTTTGCATGACACAGGTTTGGAGAGGGGGAAAAAAAGGAAAAACATGGCTTGAAACAGGATTTGTTGTGTTTCATTCCAGTAAACGCTCCACAATATTTTGTAAATTAAGTAGCTCTGTTCAATGCTGCCGTTTAATCAAAAGGCTCAGTAAAGCTGATTATTTATTGAGTAGAAGGAGATTTCTAATGGACTTTATTTTTCCTGCTCAGAAGGAGAAATCTTCCTGCTCTTTGTGGCTGTGGAATAAAATCTTGGGAGTTGAATTGAAGGCTTCTAAAGGATGAAGGATCTCTGGTTTCCGTCTCTGTTTACCACCTGGACAGCTCGTCCTCGGCAGGTGACAGCAAAGGCTGAGGTGAGAAAGAAAATACACCCAGAGCGGGGTCCTGGGGAGCGCCCTGGTGGGGCTGGGGGCAGCGGGGGGGTTTTCCGGAGGGTCTCACATGGGGTGACGATTTGGCTTCGGTCCCGCTCCTCTCCGGCCGCCTCTCACAACAGGGACACAACTGGCGCTGTTCCCCCACTCACCCGCCCTCCCCCACCTGTTCGCCCCCGGGGTTTGGTTCTTGACCATCACCTCTGCAGGGCAGCACCAGCCTTGGCCTTGATTGTCCCTCCTTGGTCCCACCAGGCTTCGCCCAGCGTCCCCAGGGGGGCCGGGAACCGGGGCTCCCCCGTGGGCAAACAAGGGGTGAAAGCAGGGGCTGTGCGGAGGGACGAGGGGACAGGGACGGTTTAGGGGGCGTTTGGGGGACGCCCTGAAGGAACATTGGAGCAGGGGTCACGCCCTTGCAGAGGGTGGATGGTTCCAAAGGAGTGAAGGGCTGGTTCCGAAGGAGCGAGAGAGCAGGAACAGGAGGAGCAGGAGGAGCGGCGGGGGCGGGCTGTGTCCTGGCAGGGAGGATTCCCAGGACACCCCTCATTGTCCACACGCTGCTCCCAGCTGCTGCCCGGCCCATCTCCGTAACGGGAGCTGACACGGCTCCTGCGGGGAGACGTGGGAGTGAAGGCCCTCCCCGAAAGGCCCTAATTGGAGTTAACTTTTGCCCCGGGAGCGCCTCCATTACCAGGGAACCCCGCGGAGGGGCCGCGGTGAGTTGGGGTCTGGTGGGGCTGGACGAAAGTCGCTTTCCGAGGCTCCCCTCAGCTCCACGCCAGACTTTCTCCTGCCCTTTCCCCTCCCAGCTCCTCTCCCGATCAGCTGCTCTCTGACTGGTAAAATGTTTACACTCCGTGCAGGTCCAGAAATCAATTAGAGGCACATTTAGCTGGCATATGGCTTCTCCAAAGCCACGGCCCCGCCTGATCCAGCCAGGGGGAATAAAGGAGCTGGGCTGGAGACCCCGAGTCGCACCCTTATGGACACCAACCCTTTTTAACGACCCTTTAAATCAGTTCTGCTCCAGGGGTAGGGCCCACAGCCACAATTCCCTGACATTTATGACCAGAACTCGCCGGCTGCTCTGTCCCTGGTTTTACCCATCAGGAAACTGGGAATTCCTCTCTTCCCCAAGCATCAGCTGGGTTGGGAGATCTCAGTGTGCCGGGTCTGGGAAGGGCAGCAAACACAGGGATCAGGGAAGGGGAGGCAGGGAAGGACTTCGGCATTGCTTTGATGGCTCCTTTTTCCATTGCCCCACTTCTCCTTCCCGTGGACAAGACCCAGCAGCCCCAGAGCTGGCCCTCACCTACCCGGGGGGCCACAGAGCCGAGGGAGCAGGAAACTGCTCCACAGCAACTCCAGCTAAAGCCAACCTCTGCCCCGTGACGGAGAGGAAAAGTCCTTTAAACACTGAATCGATGCCCTGCAGAAGATCTCCCTCCTCTGTGCCCACCTGACTTGGTTCTCCACGAGCAGATCCACTGACGACATTCCAGAAAGAATTCCTACAGTGCTCCCCAGGCTCCCCACGGCAGGTGATGGAAGAGGCCGGGTGCTCAGCTGTGAGAACGGAGAGGGGAGAGCGGGGTGCAGGGGATGGTGGCCAGGCAGCCAGGGGAGGGGGGAGCAGGCGGATCGAGGGGACAGCGGCGCCCTGGGGCCACCACGCTGCCCGCCGGGTTTGACATAAAACCCCAAGTTTTAGACACGAAACTGCACCACAATCAGCGCAGCTGCTCCGAGACACTTCCGAGCCATCCAGGATCCGGGTGGGATCCTGTCCCACCCCAGGAAGTCCCCAAGGCCGGGCTGGACGGGGCTTGGAGCACTCTGGGACAGTGGAAGGTGTCCGTGCCGTGCCAGGGGTGGGATGGGGTGGGATGATCCTTAACCCAACTCAAGACATCCCATGATTTTTCCGCTGGCCAAGCACAAACCCTTGGGATGCAACAGCCTGGTCCCAACCCCGCCCCGCCCACGAGGATTTCCCTCTGGAGACACAGCCAGCAGCAGAACCCCCGTGCTTCCTCCAGCGCTCCCCGGCAACGCCGCGGTGGGGTTTGCATCCTCACCGAGCGAGTCCTGGCTGCGGAAACAGCGGGCTCCTGCACGGCCCGGGCTGAGCGGAGCCCCCTCCGTGCTCCGGGGACGGGAACCGCGGCTGCGGGGCCGCAGCGCTGCCGCATCGCCCCATCTAGTGGCAGCGGGCGGCCAGAGGGACCTTCCGCGGCCCATTAAGGCGCAGGGATCAATGAACGGCTGCCCCTCGCCGGGTATTTTTAGCGTGCGAATGTTGCAGGCTGCAATCCATCTCCCCCCGCCCGGGGCTGAGCGCGGCCCCGTTTCCTCCCGGCACGACGAGGATGCCGCCGCAGCCAGGCTGGCGAGAGCCCGGCTGGAATTATTGCCCCAGGAACCGCGTGGATGGGGCCGCGCGGGGAGCCGGGGGCTCTGCTGGTTCCAGTAAAGGTGCAGCGGTTTAAGTGGAAATGACTGGTATCGATCCTGGCAGGCAGAGGCCAGCAGAAGTAAAAATAAGCCGCTCTCAATTAACCCGCATTGATCTGAATTAAAAGAAAAATGGATCAGCCCTAAATAAAACACCGGGCTGTGCTGGTGGTGGGGAGGCTGGTGCTGGGTGGCTGTTGAGCAGAAGCAGGTGTTGGAGACGGGAGGAAAGGCCCGGGCTGGAGGCGCAGCTCTGGCTGGGGAAGCGGCAGCACCGGCGGGACGCTCTCGGTTGTTTCCCCTCTCTCCCTCGGCGTGCGGGCACAAAGGGCTCCCTGGCCAGAAGCTCCACCAGGAACGCGTCCCCGAGCAGCTCCGAGGGCAGGGGGCTGGGGGAGAGCCGCAGGGGATGGGTGGGAGTTACTGGGCCTTGGTGCAGATCCTCTGCCCTGGCCAGCAGAGCAGGGCACGGACAGGAGCAGGGGAAGAGCAGCAGATCTTCCTTCCCAGACTGAGGGGGAATTTTGAAGTGAAAATGGTGGAGAAACACCAGAAAAGACAAGCTCAAGTCCTGCTGCTTCTCTCAGGGCGGTGCTGGGACTGCCGGGAGCGGGCCGGCTCTCCGGGGCTGTGCTGGATCCTTCCTCCCCTCCTCCGGGACCTCGGGCTCCGTGTCAAGGCTAAAAGCTCATTTGCATCAGACTAATCAGCAGAGCTGACACAGGAGCTGTGAAAGACAACATTATCTTCCCCCGTGGAATTGATAACACAACTCCCGCGGGGCCCCGGGCTGCCAGCAGACACCGTCCCTGCTCCTCCACCGGGAACCGGCAGGAAGGGAGCGAGGATGCAGGCGAGACTCCGGGAACGGGGGAATTCTCCTCTGCACCGGTGCAGGGAGCAGATCCCGGTGGGGAATGGTGCAGAGGCCCCTTCACCCGAGGCCGCTGTCCCCGAACTCTCTCACTCCGCTCCCGCATCGCCTCCCGAGCAGCGCAGACAGCGCTCGGCTCTAACCCTCCAAAGCTTTTCCTCAGCTGGGACAAAGGAGCAGGGCCCTGGTCCCCGTCCCTTTCCCCCTCTGCTCCACATCCCCAAATTTTCCCGTGCTGGGAGGTCCTGCAGCAGCCTCTCCTGCTGCTGTTCTCTCCCAGCCCTCTAAGCCGAGTTTAGCTCCATCTCCTGCCCCACCAGCTCCCTCGGAAGGGCTCCTCAGCAGTGCCAGGGATGCGCTCGATGGAAGCCCCTCCCCGGACCGAACCCGGGTCCTGAGCCCCTCCCTCCCTGCCCTGCCAGCGCTGTCACTCGGCCGTCACCTCCCGGCCGACCGCCGGCCGCGAACGTAAAAACAAGAAAATCTCTTGTTCAGTAAGAAATATAAACTTTAAATTCTTGCTTCTCATGAGTAGGAAATGTACAGATACCTAGTAAGAAATATAAACGGGGGAAGGTCAGGAGATATAGAAAAAAATATCTGGGAAAAACACGGTGTGGGCAAAAGAGACGAGCAGCAAGACTCACTGTGTACTTAAATCAGAGAATCGTGGAATGGCTGGGGCTGCAAAGGGCCTTAAAGACCCCTAAAATCATCCCTTCCTTCCACGGGCAGGGCCGCCTCCTTTGCTCCAAGCTGAGCCACCAGGGAATCGCTGTCCCTGGGAGCGGGGCTGCTGCGGAGCTCCCACCCCCGCTCCCGAGGCAAACGGGACCCCGGAGCCATCCCGAGCTCCCAGGCAACCCAAACCCTCCCCTGGGCGCACACAGCCACCCCACAGCCCCCAGCACTCCTGGCCATGGCCAGAGGACACAAACCACCCCTGGCCCACCCGAGGCGGGGCCCCAGGGCGCTGAAGGAGCTCCCGAGAGCAGCCCAAAGCCGCTGCTCCACGCTCGACTCCGTTTCCGGGCAGTGCCCACACAAAGTTCTGGGATCTCTGGGCTGCAGAGAGACACAGAGTCTCACTCAGGTCCTGGCACCTCGCTCACATTGATTTCAGATCCGAGCTGGGTGCCAGGAGAGGAGCAGCAGGGAGCCCAACCTCCTGGCTTCGGGCTCGATCGCTGCCGCTTCCCCAAATCGCCGCTGCCTCCCCATCCGGTCTGCGCCCGTTCCAGGCACTCGCTCTGTTCCAAATGGAGGTAAAATGCTGGGAAGAGGGTGGCCTGGGAGCCTGGGTGCAGGAACAGGCCCGTTCTCTCGGGCACAGAGGATGGCTGGAGAGCAAGGTGACGAGGAAGCGGCTGCTGCTCTGGAGTTTCCTTCTGTCAGTGAAATCAGAAGGATTTCCCAGGGATATTCACCTGCTGGGCTCCCAGAGGCGTGTGTAAATTTGCACCTTTCCCTTCTGCAGCTGAGTGTGAGGAGAAGGCAGCAGCAGGAGGGAGCGGCAGTGGATGTCCATTCCCAAAACCTCCAGGTTGGAGCGCTGCCCCATCCCAGGCAGGGCTCGGAGAGCAGGGCCCCCCCGGCCCCACGCCGCTGCCTCAGGTTGGGCTCCCGAGCTGGGCTCGGAGCCTTTCTTTTCCCTTTTTGCTTTTGGACAGCACATTTATTAGGGAAGCCCTTTAATTTTTCCGTTTTGGAAGAACCCCAAATGGGCTTCCCGGCAAAACTAATGCGCAGGCACCGGGCATTAAGCACTGAGTGATGCTGGAAGTACAGACCTGCTGTCTCTACAGGCAGCAATAAACTTTTCAGCGCGATATTGTAACCTCAACTCTTCCTCCTTTAATGGCTTTTCTCCGCGCCATTAACGTCCCTGCAGAACTTCCCGGGCGTGCCACGAGCAGGTCTTGGGAGTCAGGGCTCAGGTGCAGCCCTTTCTCCAGGCTCCGTGGGTTGGGAATGCTGCCTGCAGGGTAAATCCTGGTGGAAATCCTGGTCAGGCCTTGATTCTTCCTCCAGGGCCCGGCTGGGTGCAGCTCCGAGCAGCCTGGGATGGTGGGAGCGTCCCTGCCCTTCAGGGGCTGGAGTGGGGTGAGATTCAACGTCCCTTCCAACACAAACCATTCCATGATTCTGCGGCTTGTGGGACTCCTTGTGCCAGACTGGGAGCGGAGGAGGAGGATGACAAATCCTCCAGGGACTCGTCTGGGGCCAGAGACTGCCGTGGAAGGGTGGGGGAATTTCGGGAATGGGAGCAGATCGTGCTCAGCTGACGGCAGCAGGTTGTCCAGCAGGCAGCACAGCTCCAGCCCGAGCGCAGGAGCCTGGGAAGGAGCCGGGTTCGGGAGTGCCGAGGCTGTCCTGTGGCACCTCTCCCAGCAGCACCGGGGCAGGACGGCTCGCTTCCAGTAAGAGGGTGAAGAGAGGGTCTGGAAAACCAACTAAAGAGGTGTGGGAACATTCCCAGAGAGGAGCCAGCTCAATCCCCTGTCCTGCCTTCCTGCTGCTCTGCCCTGGTGCCTCAGACAGTTACAGAGGCAAATCTGGGGCTCTGGAGAGCTCCGAGCTGAGCCAGCTCCCTGCAGGCAATTAAAAAGCACTAAAGCTTGGCATGGGGAGCCAGCCAGCAGCTGAACCTGGTGCAAATTGATGTGGGAGGAAGAAGAACTCCTGCCCCTCAGCACCCCGAATTCCTGCCCCTCAGCATCCCAAACTCCTGCCACTCAGCATCCCGGATTCCTGCCCCTTAGCACCCCGGATTCCTGCCCCTGAGCACCCCAAATTCCTGCCCCTCAGCATCCCAAATTCCTGCCCCTCATCATCTTGAACTCCTGCCCCTCAGCACCCTGAATCCCTGCCCCTCAGCACCCCAAATTCCTGCCCCTCAGCACCCTGAGCACCCCGAGCACTCTCAGCTGAGAAGGGGCCAGGGCTGGGCTGGCTCTGGCCCCTCTCAGTTGCCCCACATGAGGGTGGGGGAGATGCCCTGGGCTGGGCAGGGCCCAGGGTAGGCCCAGACCCCCATCCTCAGCTGTTGGCATCTTCTCAAGAAGAAGATTTTGGGTGACGCTTCCCTCGTGTCCGGGGGGAAGTCTGGGAACCTGCATCAGCAAGTTCCAGCTCTTCTGCTTCACAAAATTAAAGGTGTAACACTTCCCTCTGAAAGCAGACAGAGTTTTCTGTCTTAAATCACCAAAAACACCCCTGAGGTTAAAAAACCCCACAATTTTCTCCTGGAACAGATCCCCAAAGCCAACTGGCACCGTGCAGGGTTGTGAGAGACAGAAGATGCTTTTGGGCATTTCAGAAAAAGGCCAGCGAGGCCTCGGGCACTGCCGGGGATCCAGGGGCAGCCACAGCTTCTCTGGGCACCCTGTGCCAGGGCCTCACACCCTCGCTGCAATGAACTTCTTCTTCATCCCCAGTGAAAATCCCTCTTTTTTTTTGCAGTTCCAGGGCAGGGACCCTCCCTTCCTTTCCCCCTCTGCTCGTTGCCTCGGCCCCTCTCTGCCCTCAGCCAGGGAGGGGATGGGTCCAGGTCCCCCTCGTGTCCTCCCACCCCGGCCGGGAGTCACCGCTCCCGCGAGGAGGGATCCTGACACCCGGAGTGGCAGCGGCAGGGCTTCTCCCCGCTCCGGAGCGAGTAAATAAATAAAGAAATAAGTCATCCCCAGAGCTCCCCCAAGGTGCCATTAAGGAGCTGAGAGTCGGTGATTAGTGGCAACAGGAAAGGGGGGAAAGAAAAACTATAAACAAAGAAGTCATCGCGGTGTCCGTGGGGAGAGCGCTTCTAAAAATCCTTTAACAGGCCTCATCAAATATTCATGGCCTCGGTGGCTGGCCATACATCCTGATTAGCCGTGACTGCCGCTCCTCGGGCCGGGGTGCTGCTGTCCCCACGCGGGAGCAGGCCCGGGTGGCCCTCGGCGCGGCGGCCACGGGAGCAGCGGC
>WEIT01005624.1:40040-57347 GCA_013389985.1 Dryoscopus gambensis
GGAGGAGGAGGAGGAGGAGGAGGGTGGGCTGATGGGGAGGAAGGGGAGAGGCGGCAGCAGGAAGGTCTGGGCAGCGCGGGCAAAAGTGAATCCCGAAAAGTGGCTCTGGGAGGGCTCCGTGGCTTCTCCAAGGCACTGCTGGGAGCGGAGGTGCCAAAGCTGAGCCCGGAGTTGCTCCAAGCCCCCTCGGGGTCAGTTTAAACCAGGCAAAAAGGAGAAGGTTTTTATGGCGAGGGTGGTAAAACGCTGGCACAGGTGCCCAGGGAAGCTGTGGCTGCCCCTGGATCCCCGGGAATGTCCAAGGCCAGGCTGGACGGGGCTGGGAGCAGCCTGGGACGGTGAGAGGTGTCCCTGCCCATGGCGGGGGGTACAAATTAGAAGATCTTTAAGCTCCCTCCCAACCCAAACCACTCCAGGGTTCCGCCATTCCACGAAATGTATTTTTAGGCCAACGTTTATGGTTGGTCCCTTCGCAGCTCCGCAGCCACACCAGATTTCAGGGGAGTTCAAAGGTGTTTTCCTGCCTCCTCCGAGCTCTGGGCTATTTCTGGCTGTCAGATGTTGGCAGCCCGGCCCTCGCAGACAACTGCACGGTGACGATGTGCACATGGAAATGGCTCATTCCTGGTGAGTAACTCTGGGGCCAGCCAGGATCCTGCGGAGTGACGGGGGCTTGTGCACGAGGGAGTCGGAAAGGGGGCGGCGAACAGCAGCGAGACTCCTTCAGGCTGGGTAGGAGAGGAAAAAGGAGAAGACCGAATTTTCCAGGGAGATCTCTTGCCCTTTTGGGATTCTCCTCGGGGAAAACGATGCTAATCCTGCCCCGCGGGCTATTTCAGGCCGGGGTGGCCTAGATGCCGGAGCTGTCCTTGCTGATTCCAGCTCTGGGGGTGCTCTCATCCTTCCCCAGGTGCTCGGGACAGGACGCATCTCACCGTGGCACAGCTGCTCAAGGCCCTGACTGACCCAGGTGCCTCCACAGCGCGGTGCCAAAGCCCCTCAGATGCCCACATCCACCTCCCAGGCTCCCCAAAGGCTCCCTCTGGCTGAGACTTGGGGAAAAAATGACCCCGAAAGTCACTTCTGACACACGCCCAGCATCAAAGTGGCAACCCAGGGCAGGGGTGGAGTCCCCATGTGTGGATGGGTTTAAAGCTGCACGGATGTGGCACCCGGGGACACGGCTCGGTGCGGCCTTGGCAGTGCTGAGGGAATGGTTCCCACCCTCAGCAGCTCCAGGTTTCTGTGGAAAAGAGCCTCCTGCAGAACCCAGGGCTCGTGCTTGCGTTCTGGTGCGCTGCGTTTCCCCGCAGAAGGTGAACACCCCGATGGGGTGGAGGAGGGTGAGGCAGGAATTCCGAAGCCCCAGCGAGCCGGGCCTTGCATCCCAGGAAATCCCCAGAGCTGCGGGAGCGGCCGAGCGCCGGCGACCTCCGGGGCCGCACCCGCGGGGGCTTTGGGGGCCGGACACACGGACGGGCTCCGGCCCATCCCGGACCCGGCCGGACCCCCGGGGCTTTCCCAGCCCTGCTGGGAGCTCCTGCTGCCGGAGCACCCCCATCTCCTGCGCCTCCCCAGGTGCCTCCCCGCTCCAGCAGAACACCTCGAGCCCACGGGAACCGGGAGAGGGCTGGGGAGGAGCTCTGGGGGCTGGCCGGGCCCCGGGGCGGAGGGACACACAGCCCCTGCTCGGGGACAGAGCCGCAGAGACCCTCACGGCCGCTTCACCTTCCCGGTTTTTCGCACTCACCCCCCTCTCCCTTCAGCATCAGCTGCCGGCAGATGGGAGCGTGGCGGATTATTTAGGGAAAACGCCCAATAACATCACAATTACTTACCATAAAAGCCTGGTGTTTCCAATAATAGCCTCATGTTCCAGGCACCTGTCCAGCACAGCTCTCCTACCTGCCCACCGCGGGACTCGTGTCCACCGCGCTCCCCAAGAGGCACCTCCAGGTGCCCCTGCCACCCTGCCAGGCTCTGGGGGCTGGGGCCACACCCTCGTGCAGCAGGGACAGGGGCTGGAGGAGCTGTCACCCCCTCAGTGCCAGCCCTCGGGGTCTGCAGAGGGTTGTAAACAACAACCAGCAGGGAAGAGGCAGAGCCAAGCCAGGAATTCATCTGCAAATCAGCACTGCCATCCCCGGCAGTGTCCCAGGCCGGGCTGGACGGGGCTTGGAGCTGCCTGGGATAGCGGGAGGTGTCCCTGCCCATGGGGGTAGAACGAGGTGGGCTTTGAGGTCCCTCCCAGCCCAAAACATCCTGGGATTCCATGACCCTCCAGGCTCTGGCTGCTGCCGCAGCTCCAGGCTGGCCCCAACCCTCGTGCTGCTGGCAGGTGACGGCCGAGGGGCGCGGCAAGCCCAGGTGCCACTCTCACCTCCTGGCACGGTCACCCTGATGCTGGAATGGGGCAGAGAGGGACAAACGGCGCAGGAACAAAAGGGCTCAGAACTGTTTTTCTTGGTCAGGTCCCACGAGCCCCATCAGCGACATCCGCGATGGCTTTTCCAGGCCAGGCTGGGCAGCCGGATTTTGCTCAAGAGTTCCCAGGGAACAACAACAACAACAAAAATCACCCAGTCACGAACGTGTGTCTGGCTGCAAACAGCCTGGCTGATAGGAGCCCAGGATGGTCCAGCAGCAAAGTTCCTCTGTGGGCTCGGGAAGGAGCGGCGGAGATGGTGTAACAGGATGTGGGCATCGCATCTCCCCGGAGCAGGAGACAGCCAGAAGCCCTGGCGCTCACCCAGCACTCAGCTCCAATTTGTTTGCACACAGGCTTTGCTGGAAAATTGCATCCAGCCGGCCAGTTAATAAAAATCAGCCTCGCAGAGCTCACCGGCAGCGTTTGCTGAATGAGAGATGGATGCTAAATTATTCACTCTGCGCCACCGGAGCCGCGGCGCTGGGAGAGGGAGGCAGATTTCGTGTGGTGCTGTCAGTTCTGGAGCGCTTCATTCTCAGGGCTCTGAGGCTGCCATCTGCTACTAAATTCACCACGAGAAACGGGGAGGGAGAGCAGGCAGCGTTTTTGAGCGCTGACTGCTCATCGTACAGCAGCTCTAGAACGCGTGTTCGAGCAGTCACGGGAAGGAGAGATCCAGGGGGAAGCGAGGTGTGGAAGGGATAACGTGTCACTCAGAGCATTCCACCTCCACAGATGGAGGAGAAACATCCGAGGGCACAAAACGCCCCCCTGGCTCTCCTGCCTGCCACACCCGAGCGGGCGGGGGAGAGGGCAGACCCAGCACAACCTTCTGCATGTGCAGTTGGCCCTCACAGCCAGAAATCCTCCCGTTTCTCCAAGCATCCAGCTGTTCTCTTTGGCTGCTGAGCTGCCTCTCAAACCCCGCCCCACCCCAAATTTTCTTCAAAAAAATTCAGAAAAAGATATATATTTTTTAAATTAAGCTGTTGGTAAAGTGCTCAGCAGGGAGGTCCTTGTTCTCTTACACGCTTAGAAACGCTCTGAGAGGAAATTCTGGGGAATTGCTGCTGGAGGCATCCATGGCCGGGTGCTGTGGTGGCAGTGCCCCACAGCAGCGCGTGGTGCCGAGGCTCCGGGTGCCCGGTCCGTGTCTGGAAGCTCACGAGCCACGCCGAGCAGTTTGTTTGATCGGGAACCAGACGGAGGAGACGCAGCAGGGCCGAGCGAGGCCCCGCAGGCAGAGCTGGGGAGGCAGATAGAGCACCTTGGCTGGGCATGAAAGGCTCCGGGAGAACAAGGCAGGAGGAGACAACAGGAATCAGACAGGAAAACGAGCTCCCTGATCTGTTCCAAGGCTCTCAGCACCAAACGCCAGAGATTTTGGGGGTTCATCAAAGCTGGGGCAGAGGGCACCGTGGGATTCCTGTGTCTCTGGCATGGCCCAGACAGGAGAGGGGTGAGGATGCAGCCTGTGGGTTCCCACAGAGCACCCCAGCGCTGGGAAGAACCCAAACAACCACGGGAAAGGCCCGGAATAGAAAACTTCCTCTTTTTTCTGCCTTTTCCCCCCAGGCCGTGTGCCTTTCCCCTCAGCAGGACTCTGGGATCAGGGCCTGGCATCCCCTCAGCAGGACTCTGGGATCAGGGCCTGCCATCGCACGCGGAGAGGATGAGGGAGCTGGGAAATGAGGCTTGAGTTCATCAGCCTGTGCCTTGCACATGAAGCATCCCCACGCTCAGGAAGACAATTCCTGAGGTGTCTGCAGCCCCTCCAGCCCTTCCAGGCTGTGGGAAGTTGGGTTCCCAGTCACGGACTGCTGACACTGCTCCCTTCGTCTCCCAGCCACTTTCCTGGTGCAGAAGGGACGTTCCTGCACGGCAAGAAGTTCACTTCCCACCTCTCTTTTCCCCCTTCTCAGAGGTGGCCCTTCTGTCCTTGAGGAGCTGAGGGACCCTCACGAGGAAGGTGGAACCCCACAAAATCCCAGCTGGCGGAGCCCGCGGAGCCGCTGCCCAGGCGAGGCTCCCCTGCCCTCACCCCTGGGACCAACAAGGACGTTCTCCCCGCTGCTCATTCCCCAGCACATCCAGCTCGCCCAGCCCGCTCCTCTCCGTCGGGAACTCGGTGGGATTTCATCCCCAGCCTCGGGGGTGCTGATTTCTAATGCCTGCGTATTTATTTTTGCCATTGCCCGGACCGTTCCAGCCCCGCTTTATCTGCGGCGCTCTTTGACCCCCGCGTGTCAGGAGTTCAATCCGGGACGTTCCACTCTTTGCCCCCACTTAATTCTTTTCGAGCTGCTCGGCCTTTGAAACCTGGTGCCATATGCCAGCCCCAAAGAGTCCTGATCAATACCGGGGGACCACGTCCCTGCGACCTCGCAGCCCGCCCCAAAAAGGGCAGAGGGCAGAGCCCAGTGCTGGCCATGTTTTCATTGCGGGGTTTGCTGGAGGGGGAGGGACAGCTTTTCTTTCTGGCTTTCTTTCTGTCTTTCTTTTCATGGACGTGGCCCAGCTGGGACACTCCTGGCTGCCCGTCCCCTCCTCTGCCTCATTTAATGAGTGCCAGGACCGCCAAAAATCGGGGTAACTGATGAGGTAAATTAGAAAAATCAGGAGCACATCTCGCTGTTCAAAAGGAATTGCTCCTGCCTGTCCCTTTCAGACAGCCGGGGTGTTTGGGGGGGTACAGTCTAGCTGCAATGGAGGGACCCACCAAAAACCCCAGAGGAGCCCTGGCAGGAGTGCTCAGGGCACCCAGTTTTTCTCCCTCAAAGCTCAGCCCCTTTCACGGCCAAGTTTTATGCCAAGGAAGGGGTCCCCAGTGAGGTGCAGCCCTGTCCTGCCCCGGGGGACAGGGAATGGTGGGGATCCTTCAGCCCACCCTCAGCCCGGGGCTGTGGCAGCTGGGACAGCTCCAGGCCCCTCGATTCAAAGGCCACTCTTTTTTCAGGCCCAGACCTTCCCCACGCCATTTATTCCCTCCTTTTCTCTGTCTGAAAAGCACAGCTCTCATCTTGGGAGCAAGGAGAAGGGATGGAAAGGGAAAAGCAGGTGGTGTCTCCTCGGGACAGAAGGGCTTTGGTGGGGCTGTTCCCAAAGGGAGATTGAACCCAGCTTCGCTTTGCCAGGGACGAGAACCAGGTGGCAGCCAAACCATTCCCCTGGGAATGGGCAGGCACCGGGCGTCCGCGGGATCTTCTCTGCTTGCTGCTGTGGGTCCCGGCCCCGTGGTCCTGGCAGAGCAATGGCAGGGATGGACGGGGTGGCAGGGCCAGTGTCCCTGCCTGCGGGTCACCAGGACACCGCTGCCCTTGGGAGGACACGGCTCCCGTGGGCAGAGACCGCTTCCCTTGGGAAGGCCCCGTTTCCTGCCGGCAGAGGTCTTGCCTTGTGCCAGTATCCGCACCCAGGGAAATCCCACTCCCCAGCACGAGCCCCGGCCCTCTGGAGGGTGCAGGACAGAGCGTGGCCACAGCCAGCCCCGCGCTCGCCCGGGCCCCCGGGCGCTGAGCTCGTCAGGCAAACCCCGTCCAAGCTCCCGGCTCTGGAAGAGGCTCCCCGGGGAACGGCCGCGGGTGGGATTGTTGGGGTGTCTGTGCAGGGCCGGGAGTTCCATCGATGATCCTGTGGGTGCTTCCCGCTCGGGATATCCAATGGTTCCATGATTCCGGGGTGTCCCCTCGGCCAGGCGTCTGCAGTGGGGGGAAGGTGCGGCCCTGGCTCGGCACCGGGAAGGCCGGCGGGTGATTTGGGATTTGCTGCAGCTCTGGCCGCTGTTGAAGGGTTTGGCCCCAGGGCTGTGCTGGCACTGGCACTGGCACTGGCACTGGCACTGGCACTGGCGCACACCGCTCCTCCCACAAGCTCCTTTCTCCTCATCTTTGCTTCCACCTCTCCACAAGGGCAGGGCCTGACCAGTCCGGGCTCTGCAGCAGCTCAGTCCCATCAGGAACAAGAGCACTTGGGAACGACCCTTGCAGTTTGGGGTCAGTGGCTTCTGCGGGACCCCTCTTTGAGCAATTTTGGGCCTTGATCACTCACCCCTAACCCTAATTCCCCAACACCTGTGGGGCAAGGGCAGGATAGCCTGGCTGTCCCCTGGGTGTCTGGGGCTGGAGAACCAGGAGAGCCCCTTCTTGTGCTGGTCTGCGACCCAGACGCTGCCCAAGGACAGGAGCCACGGGGCACCTCATCCTCTGCGTTCCTGGTGGCGCTGGCAAGGGCGGGCCGTGCCCAGATGGGAGGGCAGTGCCACGCACCATCCAATTAACCCTTCTGGCAGCTTCCATTAAAAATAAAAGGGCCTACAGGTCCCTGCTGGAGTGGCCTATTTTAGGTGAGCATCTCCTTGGCTTCGCCTGGGCGGGCGGCATTCGGGAGGCGGCTATTTCAGGAAAGGGACGCTATAGATAACTGATCTGCCAGCCAGGTGTCACGTTCCTTCATTTATTTTCAATTACTTCGTCTCCGGAGCTCCGCTGAGAGTCGCCTGGTGTCGATTCATTTGGTCACCTCCGCGCCTGCCGCGCCTCTCCGGAGGCCTCTCCGGTGTGGTGTGATCCGTCCCCGGGGGAGGATGTTACAAAACAGCTCCGCTTCTCTCTCAGCCCCGGCTCAGCCTCCGGGCCACCCCCAGCTCCGTGACCCTGCTCGGGGTCACGAGGAGGCTCCGGGAGCCGCGGTGTGAGCAGGCAGAGCAGAGAGGGCGTCGGGTGGGAGGTTCCTTCTGCTCCTCGGGGCGCTGCGATGGTGGCGAGCGCAGGCGGTGCCCAGCCCCTTGCTGCAACGTTCTCCTGCACAGCCCCTTCCTGAGCGCATCTGGCCGTCCTTATGTGCAGGTGACAAGGACCTGGACCTCCCTGTGCCTTGGCTCGTTGCTCTGAAGTCCATTTGCCATTTGGAATCGGTTGGGTTGGAAAGGAGCTTGAAGATCATCTTGTTCCACCCCTGCCATGGGCAGGGACACCTCCCACTGTCCCAGGTGCTCCAAACCCCGTCCAGCCTGGCCTTGGGCACTGCCAGGGATCCAGGGGCAGCCACAGCTGCTCTGGGCACCCTGTGCCAGGGCCTGCCCACCCTCCCAGGGAACAATTCCTTCCCAAATCCCACCCAGCCCTGCCCTCTGGCAGTGGGAAGCCATTCCCTGTGTCCTGCTGCTCCATGTCCTTGTGAAGTGTCCCTCTCTCCCCTCAGGGCTCACCACCTCTAAGGTGAAGTGTCTTCACTCCTGCTTTCATTTCGGGCCCTTTTTACCTGCCCGAGCTGCTCTCCAAGTGTGACCCGAGCCATTCCCGGTGCGTGCCCGCTCCTGCTGGCACCGCTGAGCTGGCAGGGTGGTGACAGGGGCTCGCTGTCAGCAGCAGGGCCAGCTCAGCGCTGACGGTGGCAACAGTGGGGACCAAGAAGGGCATGATGTCATCTTCAGATCCGCTGGGAAGTTTTCGGCAGCCACGTCTGGAAAAAAAACATCATTTCCCCATGAAAAAAGGGCACATTTGCTCTGGTTTCAATGAGAAAGAAATAAATAGAAAGCCTGGGAGTGACTGTCCTTAATTGATTAGTCATTTCTGCAGATGATAATTGCACTTCAAAAGACTGAGATCCTACTGTTCCATGCAAATGTCCTCACGGAGAGCAGCAAGGCACAGGGGAAGTGGGTGCAGGAAATGAACCCTTTAGGGGCTCCCCGGGAGGATTCGGAGCTCCGCATCAGGAAAACAGTTTTGTTCTAGGTGTGCCTTGAAGAAATATCCTCAACCTCCAGCGCATCCCAGGAGCGGGACACTGAGAGGAAGGAGGCCAGGGAACCCCCAGTGAGGGGGGCTCCATCCAGGGGAGAGCATCCCAGCCTCAGACACCCGTGCAGAGCTCTGCAGCCGCCGCTCCGGGGGCTGGGACGTGGCCGGAGCCCAGGATGACCCTCAGCCCCGAGGTTTGGAGCTGCCAAGGCCCGAGGGAGGTGGCCGGAGGAAGGAGCCTGTCAGTGGCCGGGCTGAAATTAGGAGATGGACCTCCCACCCCTGCTGGGTTTTGGGTGGCATCCCCAGCTCTGGATCCTCATCTGTTTCGTGCACGCCCTGGCTGTGCCGGGGTGCCCAGGCTGCCCCCAGCCCCGGCTGCCGCCCCGGCTCCGCTCCGGGCCCGCGGGAGGACCCAGCGAGCTGCCAGCCCTGGTGTCTGGCAGAGGAGGCTTGTGAGCATGACTCAGTCAGCCTCCAAAAGCAGCAGCGAAAAACAAGAATCTGCTGTGAGCTGCATCTTGATTTCTAAGCCAATCTCGTGATGTTTTGCAGGGCCAGAGCGTGGCTCTGTGATACCCGGGCAGTGCTGAAACCCGCAGGCGTTTTGGGGTTTTCGGGGGTGCAAATTGTCCTTTTTGTACGCACTGGGGTCCTGGAGACTCTCTTTCCAGCAGGGAGCAAATCCCCCGCATGCCCAGGGCTGCAGTCACAGCACAGGTCACCCTTCTGAGGGGGTCGTGTCTTGTCTGGGATATTCCAGAGGCTTCTGGCTGCCCTCAGAGCTGCTCCCTCAACCTTGCGATGCCTCCAGGGATTCCTAAACCTCGCTGAGCAGCTCTGAACAGTGGTGGGGCAACACGAACAGCCTCTTGTCTCTGCCTGGAGCTTTGTGAGGCCAGAGGTGTGAGAGCAGCGAGGAGCCCTCAGCCCTACACAGGGCACGACCACAGCCAGGCGAGGAAGGGTTTCTGACGGTGGAGAAGCCATTCTGCAAACCCTTCCGGCCTGAGCTCCTGTCCCACTGTCCCTACAGCCGAGGGTGACAGCAGGGACTGGACTGGACCCTCTGCCCGGCCCCACCTGGCTCTGCACGCCCGGGTTCCTGCGGGCACCACCTGCAGCACCAGTTGAACCCGCCCGCATTCAATTACTCCTCCATCTCCTCATCCCTGAGGAAGCAGCACCGGGGATCCCCCGGGGGAGGCTGAATTCCCCGCTGCCCCAGGGAGCATCCACGGCAGCCGGGCCTGGATCCGCTCCCCGCCGGCGTCTGCGGCGCGGGGGGACAGCGGGAGCTCCTTCCCTCCTTGCAGGCAGCGCGGAGAAATCGGCACTTTCAGGGCATGAGTCATCTGACGTATTTAGCCATCTTGGGGAGAGATGAATGACTCCTTCTGAGGCCTCCTCTCCCTCTCCTGTCTAGACAGCCGAGCTCTCGGCTGCAAACACCTTCCCCGGCTCTCCCGGGGCGCGAGGGATGCTCCGCCAGGCCCGGGGCTGGATCCCACCTGGGCATCCACAGGGGCTCTGAGCTTGGCCTGATTCCAGCACCGAAAGGGTGGGAATGTTCTGGAAAACCCCGTCGGTGCCTAAGGAGGGTTTCACGGAGCTGAGCCGGCTCGGGCTGTGCTGGCGCTGGGATGGGAGGGACATTTCAGCTCTGGGCACCCCCTGGTCAGCCAAGCGCAGCCGGGGTTTAGTCCAGGCTCACCTGGGGCAGGTGCCAGGGGGTGCTCGAGCCTGGGGAGCCTCTCCTCATCCTCACACGGACGCAAAACAGAAAACGACCGTGCAGTTCAAAGAATCACCCTAATCTTGGGGAAAACACCAGTTTTTGCAGGTTTTTTGTCATTCCTGGGGCCGTCGTGACTTTCTTTACACAGAGGGAAGATGTTCCAGTGAGCAATTAGCATCTTTCCCAGATTATTACGGTCTGCAGCTCACCCACCTCTGTCTCACGTTGCAGCTCAGCTCCTGAGCCTTCCCCCGCGGGAGCAGGGGAGAGGGACGCAGAGGTGCCGGGGGATTTG
This sequence comes from Dryoscopus gambensis, assembly GCA_013389985.1. Lineage (NCBI taxonomy): Eukaryota > Metazoa > Chordata > Aves > Passeriformes > Malaconotidae > Dryoscopus > Dryoscopus gambensis. Next base: position 50,246 of record WEIT01005624.1, read on the forward strand.
GTGGCAGGAGGAGCGGGCAGGCTTGGGAAGGTGGCACTGGAGGCACCGACAGGGCTCTAACACAGTTAAACAGAAAGCTGCACATCTGGGAATGAAAGTGCTCGGCTCTGTCCAAAAAAGAGGGACTTTGGCACTGGAAGGAGCCAATGGGTGACAAATGGCCCAGAGCCATCTTTTGTTTGAAAAGCAGGGGAAGAGTGAGTCACAGCAGGGATTGGACTCTCATCTGTGCTCCAGAGCCCTCGGGCACATCCTGGATGCTGCGGATGAGGCACTGGAACCGATTTGGGAAAGCAGGCTCCCGTACCAGCGGCGCCACAGCCAGGGAAAAGCAGGGAAGCAGCCTGGGAAAAGGGTTTATGGTGAGAGACAGGGAGAGTGCGTGGTTTGAGTTCAGCACAGGGGCTGGGAAGGCTCTCCAGCACCAGTCTGGCCCGGGGAACCCCTCCTAGGAGAGGAAGGGCTCTTGCAGAGAGAGCAAACGGGTTCAGCACGAGCCAAGGGGCAGAGCCGGAAGCCAACAAAGTGAAGAGGAGTAAGAGGGGTGCCACGGACCACAGGGGTGCTCGGCCACGAAACCTCTGTGCAAGGCCCTCGTGCGCTGCAGGCGCTGGGATAAAGCTGCACCGGCCGTGTGAGAGAAGAGCTTTTGGCGAGCAGGGAGCCCCTCGGGGTGAGGATGCCTGGACTCAGTGCGGGCAGGGCGCCGTCATCCACAGCTCTGCGATGTCCACGGGGACCAGAGGCACCAGGAGCTGCTGTGGTGCGGCCCAAAGTCCCCCTGGTTTGGGCCAAAGCCACCTCCGAGGCGCCTGCAGCAGGGCGGGGAGGGAGCCAGGTCGCAGCTGCAGCTCCTCCTGCAGAAGGCTCCCCCGGCCCTGGGGCATCACCCCCTCTCTGCCGGCAGTGGGAGAGGCTTTGGGAGCACGCTGGAATCTCTGTGAGGTGACTGAAAGCCCCCAGGGACTCGGGAATTTCTCACCCAAGTCCCCCCCTTTTTGCTCCTGCCCTTTGCCACCGGAGCCAGCCCTCACCCCGGGCTCTGGGACAGCTGCGGCAGGGAGGCCCAGCCGGGATTTTGGAGGTCTGAGCATCAGAAGGCTCCCAGGGGAGACCTCCTGGAGGCCAGGATGATCCCGCCAGTTCTCAGTCCCTGCCCAGCCATCCAGCACCCCAGGCAAAGCCCGAGTCATGCCCCGGCCACCACGGAGACAAGAACGAGGCCACGTTCAAAATTAATATATATTTTTATTGAATAGTTGCTCTAAGTGGGCTTGTGAAGCCACCCACAGAATCACTTCTTTCACCTCAGCAGTGGTTCTGTAACAGTTATCAGCTTTGCAAGAGGAGAAAACCAAACAGAAGAGGGTGCAGTAAAATAAATAGGTTTTTTTCTTCCTTATCTTTAAAATAAACTTTTCAAATAAATACTTTGGTTTTTTTAATTTTTTTTTTCCCTTAAAAGTTACAAGAGTATTGTCAAAAAAAACAAAACAGCCATTGGGTTATAAACATATATTATACCTTATAGAAAGGGACTGGAACGGAGAGAGGCAGAGAGGGATCTTTACAGGCTGTACAGAAGGGGTTTGTACCCAGGAACTCGGGATGAGAGCCTCGGGGTCCCGGGGCTGTCCTGTGGAGCCCAGGGGGATCTTCCCAGGAGAGCTTTGTGCTGAGGACACCGGGGCAGGAGGAGGAGGAGGATGCGGGGCCACTGAGGGAGAGCATCCCGATGGAACGGGGGAGCAGGGCGAGGTGGGCACCGGCCGGGCCTGGGACTCGGGGTGACCTTGGGACGGGGGGTGTGGGACCTCCTCTCCCAGGCCCAGCTCTGCGGCGTGGGGTTGGTCCTGCTCACGACAAAACCCTTTGGGGGCAGCAGGAGAGGGGCCAAGCGCCCCCTCCCTCGCACATCCCTGCTGCCCCGGAGGGCTGGGACCTCTTCCCATCCATCCAAAACCGCTCCTGCCTGCCGTGCCCCTCCAGGGAATCCCGGGATCGTGTCCTCAGGGGACACTTCTGCAAGCAGGAGAACAGATCCCAGGACGTTTGCAAGAGATCAAGGTGCTCACGGAGAAATACCCCACAGCAAACTGAGCCCCGAGAGGTCCCAGCTCGGGTTTGGGCCCCCCGGTCCGGTGAGCATCCCGTGGGCTCCAAGGGCTCCTCGGAGGAGCCAAGCCTGAGCTGGATCCTGTTAAAGACCAAGCATGAGCTTTGGGGTGGGGGTCAGCCCGTATCACGTTCCTGTCACAAATATTCACCTCCCGATGTCCGAGCGCTCCCGGCTCCCTCCGGCCGCGGAACACCCCAGGGACAGAGCCGGGAGCAGGGCTGGGAGCAGGGGTTTAGGGCACGGGGGGCTCCTTCCCCGTGCCAGTCCCACCGCAGCTCCCCTCAGCCCCGGCTCGTCCCTCAGCGCCACACCTCAGAGCCCGGCCCCAGCTCTGGTTTGGGTCAGTGGCATTTCCCCCAGCCTTTGGGTTCGCCCCTGGGGATGGGCAGGAGGGGACTCGGCGGGATGTTGTGGGAATCTGTGAGTCACCAAGAGCTCGCCCCCGTGCTCTGGGGCACCGATGTCTCTCAAGGATGAGTGGACAGCAGCCCGAGGACCTCTTCGGCCCTTCCAGCGGGAGGGGTGGGGGTGGGATGGGACCGAGCCTCCAGCCTGGTGCCCACGAGCCCTCCCCACTGGGACAGATTTGCCAGTGGGGACAAAGGGGAGTGGGACCAAGGGGAGCCTTGGAGGAAGCAAAAAGCATCAGAAGCTCTTGCGTGGATGGAGCTTTGGACTCCTGGGTTGGAAAAGGAGGCTCGGGATGGGGAGCAGAGCAGGGGGAGCTCAGGTCCTGCTCAGCAGCTCCGGCCTCCTGCTCCTTTGGCACCTGCACCTCTTTCCCTGCCTGTCTGCCCCCAGCCCTGTGCGTTCCCTGGCAAAGGAAAGAGAACCCGGGAGCGTTCCCTCCCGGCCGGATCCGTCCCCGTGGGAGAGCAGAGGGCTCCGTGTGTGACGCTCCCAAAAGAAGACCAAAGGAGACACGTCAGGACAGAGAGAAACCCAGCGGCTGGGCCAGGCAGCTGCAAACAAACACCCCAGCAGATGGATGTGACTCACGGAGGGTGGGGCAGGAAAGGGGCTCCCAACCCCAGCCGGGACCGGGGCCCTCTCCGCAGGCACACCGAGCGGCCGGAGCCGGGGATGGAGCAGGACGGGTCCGGTCGGGGGATGCTGGGAAAAGCTCAGGGAAAGAATCTGAGGCTGCCCACAGCCTTCCCCACCACGGAGCCTCGGGTGCTTCTCCTCGGAGAGCTTTTGGTGCTTCCCAAGCTCTCCAAGCTCTCTCTCTCTCTCTCTCTTCCTCTGCCGAGAGCGGAGAAGTTAAATGTGCTGAGGAGCCGCAGATGGAGCGGGCAGCAGGAATTCCAGGTGAAGCCACCTGCCCCCCGGAGCAGGGCAGAGCCCGGCGGGCTGAGCTCCTCCAGCCCCCTCAGGTCCTGCACGTGGCTTTCGTGCCTGCCCCCAGTGACCACAAAGCCCTGCTCTGGTCCAGCAGCCCTCGGTGCCCAGCCGGGGCTCTCCTCCTCTCCACTTCCTACAATCATGGAATCCTTCCTGCTGGAAAAGCCCTCGAGGACCACTGAGCCCAAACACTGACCCAGCGCTGCCGAGCCGCCACTAAACCACGTCCCCAAGCGCCACATCTCCGCAGCTTTTGAACCCCTCCCCTTCTCCGTGTCCAGCATTCCATAAAATGTATCTCCCAGGTTCGTCATTTCGCAGAGAGGAGCCGTCCCAGACCCCGGCCGCGCTCCGCCGCCCTCGCCGGGCTGAGGCACCGCTCCGTGGTGGGACGGGAGCTGCCGCACTGACCCAGAAAAACCCCATTAGGTGGGAGCCCCTGGCAGGCCTGGCCTCCCCCAGCCCCCGAGGGCACCGTGCTGCGGCGGCCGTGCCAAGCAGCGCCGGCTCCGGGGAGCGGAGCCACGGGCAGCCTTCCCCTCGTCCCCCGGCACCTGGGGGAGGTCACCCCGCGCTCGCATGACTTGGGAGGCCGTGAAAATGATGAAGCTTCACATGTTGAGTCATTCCACCATCAGGAGAGGAAGCAATGAATTGCAGAGATACAGAGGTGGTAACTAAATTTACAAGTGGGATCCGTTTAAAAAGGAGGAGGAGAAAAAAAAAATTCAAAGTAGAGCAAGTTGGAAAATTCTGTTCATTAGTTTTCTTCAAAAAGTTTCAATGAACTGTTTCACATTCTCATTCAAGGGAGACAGTTCCTCCAGCCCACAGGGAAAAAGGGACCTTTTCTCCCTAAAAACGCTCTCTGGTTTTTGTGAGGAAGGAGTTTAATCAGCACCAATAGAAGAGCGAACTGAGCCTTCCAGAGGAGGGAGACTCCTGCAGGAAGTGTCTCCCCACATCATCACCTGCGAGTAGGGAGCCGAGCAATTATTGGCATGAGCATAAATATATGTGCAACGTATTTTGTATTTGCTGCCACAGGAGTGATCTCAAAGGGGCTCACACACCTCCAGGGCATCCTCTGAGGAGATCACGGCCTCAAAATCCCAATGATTCCAGAGCCCAGGCTGGCCCCGGGGATGAACAGTGCACAGATGGGGCTCTGTCCCTCCCTGACACCAGGAGGTCCCTCTGTATCCCCGAGCATCGTCCTGAGGTACCCACAGATCTCCCCACGCCCCTCCTCGGGCTCTGGGCGGCGTCAGGGAGAGGATCTCGCTCATGTCCATCACACTCTCCAGCACAAACCTCCCACCAGGGAGGGGACTCATCCCTCCTTCCCCGGGGAGCCTCGAGTTCAATGTTTGGGTGCCATTTGAGTCGAGGCAGCCGGGCACTGCCAGCACAGGGTTTGGTGATCAGTGCTTCCAGGCGGGATGAATCACTGCCTGGAACCGCTTCTCCCCGCAACAGAGGGAGCTCGGATCCACCACGGCTTTTAGGAAGAGGATGGATGGAAAGAGGAGTCCCACAGCGAGATTCCACTTCTGCCTCACCCCTCAGCCAGCGCCGAATCCCCCCCTCCCCACAGAGCAGACCCCCAGACAATCCATACTCCTCCTTTTCCCTTTCCCTGGGAGCCAAGGGTCTGGGAACAGCAACAAGCCGACTGGGAAATGATCATTTCCAGCGCGTGCAAGTGCACCGGGAAGCCAAGCCTTGTACCTGGCACCGTTCACAGCAGGATCACGAACATTATTAGTAATAGACCTACCCATCCTAACGTTATATTTATATGTACAAAAATAGATCCACAGAACTCTACGAGAAGAGGCAGCAGGGAGGAGGCGACGGCCGGGCCTCGGGAGCCGGGGCTTGGAGAAGCCAGGGGATGTGCAGCACGCGTTTCTCCAGGGGCACCGTTCCCTCCTCTCTGCGCTCACACACCCGGGAGGGGGCACGGGCAGGCAGGGCCGAGCTCCAGGACACCACCCCAGCTCCAAACCCCTCCGAACGATGCCGGCAGGGTCACAACCAGCAGCTGGCACCGCGCAGAGGTGGGGCTGAGCCCAGGACCACCGGGAGTCCCCCAGCCACAGCAACCGGTCGGGGTTATTATCATCCCGGCGAGGAAACGCAGAGCCCCGACCCGGATTGCGGCGTCCGTCTGCCCTGCAGATGGCCCAGCCCCGGGCCTTCTCCAGCCCCGTTCCCGGCTGTCCGTGGGTGGCAGAGCCCCCTCGGCGAGGCGAGGACTCGAGGGGAACTCGGCAGGGAGGGAAGGTCGGGGTCCCCGACTTCGACACCCCCTCCTGCTCTCCGTGTCCTGCAGCCCCTGTGGGGTGACAGAAGCCCCGGAGCGGCGGCTGCTCGCGGTTGGCTTTGCCGTACTTTTTTAAAGTGAATTCAGTGCTGGTGGAAGGTACCAGATCGGGGTTCGAGCACGCAGCCGGTGCCTGTGGCATCTGCCGGGCGGTGGGATGGGGCAGGGCGGCAGCTCCCACCTCAGGCAGCCCTCCGAGGCCGGGAGAAATGAATGGCAATTTCCAAGCAGCTCCTTGTTCTCAGCCAAATCCCAGAGGGGACCCTTCCCTTGCTGCAGTCGGGCAGGAGCGAGTGGGCTGGGCTGCCTCCGATAGCTCCTTCCCCTGCCAGAAGGTTTCTAAAGCTTCCCACACCTTCTCTTCCTCTTTGAGACAGAAAAACACGGTGCCACCTCATTTCGGAGCTCGCTCGCTTCTCCCAGCAGCTTCCAAGCCTGGAGGGAAGCCACTGCCACTGGTGAGACCCCTGGGGCACCGCAGCCCCCGGGGGAAAGGGACATATGGCCACCTGAGGGGAGAAAGGCCACCCACGGAAAGTGCTGGAGAGGGAGCAAGAGCGGGAGGATGAGAAGGAGGAGGAGGTCTGGCTCCCGAGGGGCTCTCGCGCAGGGATGCACTGACCTGTCTCCTCCCCCACGGACAAGGACCACGCTGTGGGCAGCTCCTAAAACTGCGGAGAGCGGGGTCCTGAGGAGCCTCAGGTCGCCCTTTGCACGGGGGCAGAGCCCCGAGGAGCCTCTGGGTCACCTTTCCCCATGGGACACAGCCGGGGAGAGCACCCTGGCTCGCTCTGCCTCTCCCGTCCCTCTCCCGCATGTGCAAAACCACTTCCAGCCCCCAGCTCGGTGCCAGCTCCCCCGGGCACCCAGCCAGGGTGTCCCAAAGCCTGGGGGACCCCCAGGTCACCGGTGTCACTCCCGGAAGGTGATGGTGGGGAGGGGGGGGCACTGCCGAGNGCCGAGCGGAGGGAGCCGAGGGAGGAGGGGAATGGAGGAGAGAAGAGGAGGAGGAGGGGGAGGAAGAGGAGCAAAGCCCGCTTCTCCTCGGGAGGGTCATACCGGCTTGTCCAGCGTTTTGGGGAAGGGCGTGCCGCTGGAGGAGGAGATCTTCCTGCAGACCGTGTTGGTGTGGCTCTGGCAGCGGCAGCCGGGGCGTTTCAGGCCGTCATAACCCCGCTGGCAAAGTTTGAGGCACCCCAGGGTGGGAAAGTAGCAGCAGAGGCAGGGCATGAGCACGGACAGCGCGCTCATGGCGGCCCAGCGGGCGCAGCAGGAGCCCGGCCCGCAGGAGCAGGGGTCGTCGGCGCAGG